>LPNX010923660.1:657076-820631 GCA_001517045.1 Pseudotsuga menziesii
TCATTGGAGTTCTAAAACACAACTCAAGTGTTACATTCAGTGTTGACTAAGGATAACTAACTGTGGTAGGTGAGAAATGTGCCTCTCCTGAGTGCAGCCATGTAAACCTAGTGCTAACTGAATGTAACAGACTCCTAACTTAGCTTGACTAGTCATCAACTGAACTAAACTAACCTTGGTTGGTTTTGGCACTCCCAGTGGCTCCTAAATTGTAGGGATTGTTCTAGGAGGCTCCTAAATTGATGCAATCAAGTGCAATCAGTGGTAGGAGGCCTCAATTAGTGTTCCCCACACTTTAGTAAATGAAACATGTGCCCCAATTAGGCCAAGTGGACCCAATGGTTTTAGTGACTAAAAATAGACTGGATGGACTCCCGATTTAGACATGAGTCGTGATTTAGACATATGACCAAATTGGAAAAGGGAGGATTAATAATCCTAATAGTTGAATCATGAATGATGTGTGATGTATTACTAACCATGGTCACTCAATATGGATGAGCTATTAAGTATCCTATAGAGATTGTCCACCTCTAGAGTGAATTACTTTATCATATGAACATTAGCCCTAGGAAAAGACGATAAGAAAGAAACGAAATAATGATCAAAAAGATAAACATTTCGGTCTCAAGATGAGGAAAATCCATGACGAAAGGAGCTGTGGCAGAAGAGGAATAAAGCAAGTCAAAAATACGTGTTCAACTGATTTTGGGGAAAGAGTTCGTTAGACTAAAAGATTACTTTTAGTAATAAAGAATGAATGTATTTTGGGATGATAGTGCCTATTTTTGGATGTAACTGAATGTATTAAAATAGAAATATATCCTGTAGACTGACAGTTGAGATTCATTCAATGGTTTAATCATGAATTGTAAAAGTAGAAAATATTATAAAAGCACCAACCCAAGCTGTGTGCAGATTGATCGATCATAGAGAGAGTTGAGCATTCGAAGGCAAAGAGAGAATTGATCCAAGCTGTGTGTGGATCTACTATATAGAAAGAGAGAGAGAGAGAGAAACCAAAACCAGAGAGCATGAGATGAGATATGAATGTATGAATTGTAAATAATATCAAAATAAGAGTCTGCAAGCTAAGTGCGTAGACCAAAGGTGCCAAACCAATTCGAATGCCAGATGGAGAGCACCTTTGTGGTTTTTTCCTAAATGGGTTTCGATTTTATATCTTGTCTCTATGTATTTTAATGTTTGTGTTGTGTCAAATGCATATGTGATGTAAATGAGCCTATCTGAATGTATCACACATAATTAATGGTGAATAAACTTATATATGTGTCGCACCTGTAACGAGTTAACCTGTGTTAATGCTTTATGTTATATGCTGATTATATATGTAGATGGAATGGAAGATGATTATATTGAATGAATGACTGAAAACAAAAGTATAATTCCCAGTTTCAGTCGAGTGAATAGTATTGCAAGAGTGAAATCCCTGACATAAATGGAGAAACCTGGTTTTGGTAGTCCCCATAAGATATATCGGGTGAGATTTCATTTGCATTGCAGGTGTTACCGATAGAGTCCTGCTCTATTGGGATGATATCTTGGGATTTGTTCATGAATAAGGGATATGAACCTGGGTCAACCGAAAGTAGACCAACAAATTTTTTCATTGCCAGGACTGAATCATTCTTGATGGGGATAGGTTTTGGTACCCAACGAGGCTGAAAATTCAAGATTGGGTTGATTATAAGACACTAGATTTTGCACAGGAGGAAAGTGAAGGATCATGACTGAGCCCGACTGAATGGTTGGAGAAATACCTTTACATGGACATTCATGATATTTTCTTTAGATAAGTTCACATCATATTGCATGAGTGGGTATTGAAGTTGTTGACCCAGAGGAAAATTTTCCAAGGAGGAGAACTAACATAGTGGAGTCACGAGCTGATCTAGAGGATGAAGAGGGTGATCAATCCTATATCTAGGGATGTCGACTTCTGGTTCGATAGTATTTTGGGAGGATATATCATAGAAATTGCAGTAGACACAATAAAATCATACAGTGAGACGAAAAGAGAACTTTTCCAAGGTCTTAGAGGTCATTATCTGAAATCTTTGAGACTGTGGATTAAGATGTTGGTGTGTGAAAAAGGGATCATGACAATGGAGTCTGTCGAGTAAGTATTTGTGCATAGAGACCCATGATATACCGCAAGAAATATTGTGAGCAAAATGGGTGGGGACAAATTGAGATGTTTTCTGGTAATAGTGAGACAGAAATAAAAGGTGGGTGTCTAAGGAGTGAAAAAATATTTTGGTCGGGAAATAGAAGAAGGAGTGTGACCAGAAGAGGAATTTGTAGTGTGGTTGGAGGAGATAACTATGAATTGGCGTCACACCTTGATAAAGGATCTTGCGACAAAGAAGAGGAGTACCAGCTTATATCTAAAGAAGCTAAAGAAGAAGAAGCACCATATCCAAATCAAGATTATGGCATACTCGTGACCCCACATACATCACCTGAGGTAAGATCTAGAAACACATCACCCAATGTTTTTTCTAATCAAACTAATAGTAATAGTTGAAATAACACTTAAGGAACTCCCACTTGCAAAATATTTAGTTATACAGTACCAAGAGTAAACAAAATGAATGGGAATGATATAAATCTAAAAATATTGAATGGAAATGGGTTAGAAGAACCTAAGAAACATTGGTTTCTATGCAAATCCATATGGGCAGTGTGACAAATCCAAGATGAGGCCGTCAAGAAAGCTCAGATGATCACAATAAAGGTTGTGTGTTGGACTAGTACATGAAATTCTCTGTGGTTCCAACAGGAATTCTGTAGGATACATTAGATAAAATCCTGGAAGGATTAATAGATGAGTTCAAGAAGTTGAAATATGATTCGCGGTGTATTACAAAAATCAAATAAATTAAGGAATTACCTACGAAGTCAGTTTAGGACTTCGACCAAATATTCAAGACTTTGATGGCTAAAGTAAGTTTTCAGAT
Source organism: Pseudotsuga menziesii (assembly GCA_001517045.1). Taxonomy (NCBI): domain Eukaryota; kingdom Viridiplantae; phylum Streptophyta; class Pinopsida; order Pinales; family Pinaceae; genus Pseudotsuga; species Pseudotsuga menziesii. Next base: position 660,058 of record LPNX010923660.1, read on the forward strand.
GTTGGAGGTCCAACAAAAAGAATGGTTTATTGGGGTGATGTTATTTCAAATCCATATTCATTTGATTCATTAAAAGATCATATCACTGAGCGAGTCTCTTGAGCTCACCATGAGGTTGGAAGCCTCACTGGTCGGAGAAACTGGTGTAGGAATGATGTAGATCGAGTCGTAACTTTCCAACATTACATTGAAACTTTAGGACATCAAGAAAGGAAAGGAAGTACAAGAATAAATATGGTGTAATAGATGCAGAACCGAAGGACATCATAAAGACAATTTCCTAATGCCTATGAATTATGTCACATTAGGAGCACCATATCTAATGAAAACATAAAGGAATCCTTGGTGTAGAATCTTCCATACTAGAGGACATTGGTAAGAAGAATTCTTATAATTAAAAAAAATCATAAGTGCACCATCTAGTATATACTGTAATTCTGTTGGTCAGTGGGCCATGACGATAAATATTGCAAAGAATATCAGTTGCTACAAGATAGAACAATCAACATGTACTTGATCAAGAATGACAAATAGATGAAGGTTGACTGAGCTCTGACACAATTCCCTCAGAACCAATACCCTCAGGCTCAATATCCATAAACACCATACCCTCAACCTAGGGCGGTGCACTTTTTAGAGGATGAGGATGAAGAGGAGGATTTAGTTGTGGAAGAGGCCAAGTTATAAGTTATAATTGTGGACATCCTCGACACTTTTCCCGGGAATGCATAAATCCTACTATGACTTGTTCATATTGTAAAAATTTTGACCATATTGTCGAAGAGTGCCATTAGTTAATTGTGAAATCACAGGCTAGTAACATGGTAAATCAGAATTCACCTTAGAATCCCAATCCGAACATAAAAAATACATATACTAAACCGAGGGAGCCAAATATTGTTGTCGTAACCAGAGGAGGTGCTGCGATGGGAGAAGATCAAGAAGCACCATATGGACAACTAAGAGTGTGACCACAACATAAAATAAATCACCATTCGATGTCCAAAAAGAAAAGGATATATTCTTGGATGATTGACATTAGTTTGTCAACAGAAATCAAACATCGAATTCTTCTGCTGAACCAAATGAAGGACCGATATTGGAGATGCCTCAATGATTCGACCAACTATTCCAGAAGAAACAAACATAAAAGGTTAGTAATATAAAGGAATTATGTAAGAGTTGTTTATCACTAATATAAGATAAATATGTTATAGAAGAATTGACATCTTTGATAGGAGAACCTCAAGAAGATGTGCACCCATAAAGGAGGGTTAACCATATTGGGAAAATATTGAAAACTAATTGTGAATTAAGAATGACTACCCATATAGGAGATTATGACATGGACTATATTATTCTATACTTGGGTTCTGATGTTAACATTCTTACTAGAAAAACATGGGAGAGTATGGGAAAACTGAGACTACGATGGGCTATTGTCCAACATAGACTAGAAAATTAGTCGAAGGTTTTACCTATCGTTCGAGTGATTCAGGTTCCTATCAAGATAGAAGGAATTCAAACTTATGTATACTTTGAGGTGATAAACATTATTGATGATATGAATCTGCATCATGTGGTTTTGGGGATCGATTATGCTATCATCAATTTCAAGAAGAGGATACTAATGTTTGAATATGAAGAGCTAAGGGTGGTCACACCGCTTGATCCTATAGAATGATAGAGGTATGCCGAGAAGGTGAATAGTGAAGAGAAAGGTGGATATCTTGATGATATCTATAAAATTACTTATGCATTGGATGATTATGTGAATCCAATTACTAGTGGATTCTCAGTTGGTGAAGTGTTAGTTCCTACACATTGGATTCAAGAGAAGCTTTGGAAAACTGGCAGAACTGATTCCATGAAGTGTCAATGAGAAGATTTACAAGCATTACAAAATACATGCAACGAGTAGGTATGAAGCTATGTGATCTACCTACCTATGAGGATTTGGATAATCTGGAATATTTTATGATAGGATTTTAAGAAAAATTAACAGAACGTTAATGCTTGTTAGCTCTGGACTTTGCATTGAAGTCTACACCCACAAAATGGTTGGTCACACATAAACAGTCTATCTCAGAATGGACCCAATGCCAAAGATTGATGGAATCCTAATTTGGAGAGAAGGTGATATAAATTGGATAGAAATACATAGGATTAACTTATCCTGTTGATCATACCGCGCATTGTTGAGTGACATCTGAGGAATATCTGCGACAGGAATTGGTCCACCAATTTATACACACATTGGACATGATACCAATGAACTGGTATACGTTGGTTGAGATTCAAAGATGAATAGTAGAATGGGAGGAAGTGGCTGCCTATTTCACCCAGATGTTTGAATTTGATAATGATCATCCTTCAATTGATGTCGCTCTATAAGTGATCAAGACAAAGATCTTTGAAGATATTCCTATATCGATGACGCAGTTCAATCAGAGCAGTGTGATAATCCAGCACTAGATGGATTTCTATAATGTATCAAGTGAACCTGATGATGATGGTCCCCCCAACATAAATATTCTTTAGCTGAAGGTACTCACACGATGTAAGTATCGGGTTTCTCAAGTGACAAGTCTGTGAATCTATTGATGATAAAGAAGAAAAAAAATTGGCTCCCCATAAAATCCAAAATTTTCCAACATTGGAGATTATTGGGATGATGAAACTGTTGGAAATATTACAGACCTCCTACATGAGTTTCAAGATCTGTTCCCCACTAAGTTTTCTGAAATGAAAGGATTTGTTAGAGATCTTGGAGAAATGAAGATTCCATTGAAGCTCGACGCAAAACTATTAAGAAACGATTGTATCCACTAAATCTGTGGTACAATGAAAAGGTTAAGATAGAGTTATATCGAATGCTCAATGTAGGTATCATAGAACCTATTTAAGAATCCGAGTGAATCAACCTGATGGTAGTACAAGATAAGAAAAATGCTGGTGAAGTGCATATCTATGTCGACCTAAGGAAACTGAATGATTCCTTCCTGCATGATCCATTTCCAAACCCATTTACAGATGAAGTAAAGGATAGTGTCGGGGGTCAAGAATTCTATTCATTTATTGATAGATTCTTTGGTTACCATCATATTAGAATTGTGAAGGAGGATCGACACAAAACAAACTTTGTAAGGAAATGGGGATGTTTCCACTATATAGTGATGCCATTTGGACTCAATAATGCTCCTACTATCTTTGCCATGATAATCGTGGCTTCTTTCAAATATTTTAGTCATAATTTTCTTGAATTTTACTTCGACAACTGGATGGTATTTGGGCCTATAAAAGGTCATATCGAGAGCCTTAGAATGATGTTGGAATGGTGTAGACAGTACCATATTTCCCTTAACTTAAAGAAATGCATTTTTTGTGCCCCTTTTGAAATTATGTTGGGTCATGCACTTTGTCACGATGGAATCTTGGTGGATCCTACTAAAATTGTGATCATCATCAAATTAACACCACCCGCAACATTAAATCATTTGAGAACAACTCTGGGACATATAGGGTACTATCGGAAATTTATCAGAGGTTATGCAGAGGCGACTTCCCCTATGGAGAAATTATTGAAGAATTATGTTAAGCTTCAGTGGGTGAACAATACTAAGAGAGTTTGGATGTCCTTAAGAATAATATGGTCACAACACCCATATTAGTTTTTCCAGACTGGAAGAAAGAGTTTCATGTAAATGTCGATGCATCGTCTATCGCATTTAGTGTTGTACTAGCACAACCTAGTGAAGGTTCTATTGATCATCCTATTTCCTTTGCTAGCAGAAAATTATGAATGGTAGAGAAAAACTATACCACGATAGAAAGATAAGGACTAGCTATGGTATACACTCTTCAAAAATTTTGACATTATTTACTCAGAGGACATTTCAAGATGTAAACAAACCATTTAGTGTTGAAATATCTGGTCAATAAGCCAGTGTTTGGGGGGAATATTTGTCAATGAATTCTCCTTTTCCATGAATTTTACTTTGAGATCATTGTTAAACCAGGTCAACTAAATTTAGGACCAGACCATCTATCGAGGCTAGAAAGTGGAGAAGAACCTGGTAATCTTGACGATAGTCTTCCCGATGCACAATTATTTTTGTTCAAGATGTTTGATGATCATTATAAAGATATTATACAATTCTTGAGTACATGATATGCACCAAATGGATTCACTACAACACAGAAGAAACAATTAGTTGTACGAGCTACAGATTTTCAGTTGATCAATGGACAATTATACAAAATGGGACCAGATGAAATTCCTCGTCGTTGTGTATTGGAACATGAACAACCAATGATATTGAAAGAATTGCATTCCAGTGTCGAAATGGTCATTATGCTAGGAAATCCATAGCCCATAGGATATTACAAGAACGATTGTGGTGGCCTAATTTGCATGTAGATACTCGATATTATTTTCACGGCTGTGATATCTGCCAGAGAACTGGGAAGCCGTCATGATGCGATGAAATGACACTAGTACCTTAGATATATTTACAAACATTTGAAAAATGGGGTTGTTTATTTTTTTAGACCTATTAACCCACTAGGGAAAAGAGCAGGTGCACGATACAATATCACTGTGACAAATTACTTGACTAGATGGGATGAAGTAGCACCAGTAAAGGATTGTACTGCTATGATCGGTGCCAGATTTTTGTTTGACAATGTAGTGACCCAATTTGGATGCCCGAAGATTTTGATAAGTGTTTAACTCACAACATTTGTGAATAAGTTGATCGAAAACTTAAATCAAGAATTCCAGATTTATCACTGAAAGACGACTTTGTATCATCCACAAGTGAATGGCCTTATTGAGGCATTCAATAAGATCCTAAAGAATGCATTGACAAAGATCCGCAATGTTCAAAGGGATGAGAGGGATCATAAAATATATGCAATTTTATGGGCATATCACACCACTTGTAAAAATTTGACAAGGCAAACATGATTTTGACTGGTTTATGGACAAGACCCTGCCATGCTAATAGAATATATTGTACCCAAGATAAGGATAAATGTTGTTACTAAAATGAATGATGTTGTTACTATCAAAGAAATATTGTTGCAGCCAATCCAACTGGAGGAAGAATGCTTTGCCATAGGCTATCATCAGAATGTTGAGAAGGTGCGGCATAAAGTTTGGCACAACCGACATATCAAGAACAATCAATTACACATTAGAGATCTTGTTCTCTTGTACAATAGTAATGTTTTGAAGCATCTTGGAAAGCTTAGAACACATTGGTTGGGACAGTATATTGTCAGCGAAATCACTGAAGGAGGATCAATACAATTGCATAATTTATATGGTATACCTTTCAAGGGATTGGTGAATGGAATTCAGCTAAATCCTTTCCAGGATAGCCCAATTTGGTCAACTGAGAATTCAAAAAAAAGAAAAGAAACAAGAAATAAGAAAAGAGAAAAGAGAAAAGAGTGTTGTTTATGAGTGCTATTTAAAAAAAAATTATGAGTGGTTTTGTTTTAAGTTTATTAGTGTTTAGTCGCAGACTCTCTATCAGTCATAGAAGAAAATTTGTCGAAGAATTTTTGTCTATCACGGTGGAAGAAAAATTGTCTCGGACTCTCTGTTTGTTCCAAAGAATAAAAAATGTCACATAGTTTTTGTATCTTGGAGAAGAAAAAATTTGTCACAAACTTTTTGTATGTCGCCAAAAAAGAATATTTATCTTTGAATCTTCGTCTATTGCAAGTAAAGAGGTATTGTCACAGGCTCTATGCCTATCAGAAGAAAATAATTTATGTCACATAATGAATTTTAGTCGCAAGTGACAGTTGGATAACATTTAATGTGAGGATCCAGGAGATTTTGAACACGTACTTTTGGTCACTTCCACTATTAATGCATAATAACTATCATTGAACTAACATGCGTAGTGGTGTTTTGATTGGTGGTTTCCTTGTAATGATTAGAAATATTGCTCCATGTGACAAAAATTAATGTCACCTTTCCATTTATTGCAATATTGCACGAACAAACAACTGGGTAAACGTATATCATCTTCACGCCAATTTTTTTTTATTTCATTATATCCAACTGATCGCATGAATTGTTTGTCTGCAACTGTAAAGAGATGACACTATTTTTCATAGTGTATGGTCATTTTCATCTCCAGTACGAGCACTGTTTAAGAATCAGGTCTTGATATTCCATTTCCTACGCCAATTATTTAAGACATCGCAGAAGTTGTGTCACAGTCACCAAGATTTGCAAAACCCATTTCAAAGTTCCTTGTGATTCCAAGAGTTGTTTTATGACCAGACCCATCTGGTACATCAAAGGGAAAATGGTCTACTAGTCGAAAAGTGTGTGCAACAACACCTCCACCAGATGATGACACGGTAGGATATGCATCCTTGTTGCTAGATTATGTCCCGCCAAGGCCAACAAATGCGCATAAGGTCAGAATTGGTAAAAATTCCAGATATCTGTTGGTCACACCAGCAGTACCTAAAGGAGTGTGATTAATGACAAACATTATTCCAAATCTGTAGAATATGGGCTTTGTCGACCACAACCTGTGCAAGTTACCATAACTAGAGATGGACAAATACTTGACTTTTGTCTGAGAAACATAGGATGGCCCTATCCACATAGTTCTTGTTGAATGGGAAAGAGGATTAGATAAAAATGGAATACTATCGATGATGCACATGCCACATTTTGGCTACACAATAGAAGTCAATTCCCACATCAAGCAGTTGCTTATATGTTTCCATGGTGGTTGTCTATGGCTCAGCTGAAATGTTTCTGTGGATTTCGAGCTAATAGGATCGATCATAGGGCTTCCCATTGCAGGAGTTGACCCAACACCGTTCTTCGAATGGAAATACCAAGATACAACATTTCCAAACATAATCAAGGATAAGTATGAACTGAATAGGTATAAAAAAGGATTTTCCATTGCCTCTATAAATGATACAACTGTTCGGTTCACAGCTAAGGTTCTATCCAGCAAAGTGATCAGAAAAATGTGACCAAACCAATGTATCATTGGAAGAATTGTTACGATAGAGAAGTGAACAATGGGTTTCCAACTCAATTGGTTGACCTATCAGCTAAACGAGATGTTAGCAAATGCTAAAGAAGTGCAGGAAAAGGTTAATCCATTTCAATAATCTTTGGCAATTAATTTTGATTTATTTTGTCGCATGGGAGAAATCGCCAAACTAATAAGGGGTATATGTTACAGTCCAATGCCGAGGGTCTTGATACCATAATATCTAGTTTAACGAAGAGAAAATTGAGAGATAATGAGATAATAATGTTGAGTTCTATCTACAAGTTGAGGCCATTTGACATTTTGTTAGAAAATAGTTGCGAATAAAGGAGGAAACTTTCAAGCAATTTCATAATATTATAAAATTTTCTATCGGGGCTCCTCACATCCTTTTGGAATCATGACAAGACTCGTAAAAGCAGTGTTTGGACACCCAGTTTCAACTATCTTCTATTGAAATTGATTCAATCATTCATGATTGGCCAAAATAATGGAAAGTTCCTTTTGCAGATGATTAAGTATATACAGAAGAAGAGTCACGAAAGGATGACCCATCCACAAATAAGAATGGATACAAGGGAGATGATATACCAGCATAAGAGAATCCACAAAGCTCTTCCCCTCATAGTCAATATGAGCCCAACATGACCCCTAAATATCCAGTGTTTGGAGATAAGAGAAATCACTTATATAAATATGAGAAGGGATGAAAGAAGAGGAAAGACGATTGGTTATATGGAATTTCCAGCCTTACCAATGATGATTACATCCTTATGACATAAAAAAATGGAATAAGTTGACAAGGAAAGCTGGAAAAAAATGGATGAGGGACATACAAAATTAAAAAGCATCATAACCGACTTACTGCAGACACTTTGTACTACAATGAGAGAAGTACGAATGGTGGTGGACTAAATGTGATACTTGACTATGTCGCTGGACCAAGCTGACCCATCTAAAGAGTTACCTATCGAGGCATCATCGACGCCAACTCCACCAATAAGGATTCAAGTACTAGGTCAAGCAATTGAATTAGGGACACTAGAGATGAACACCATGGCCAAGGACTGTGGTTATGTCACTATGAATTTATCTACGCTACCGATGCATGAAGTGCATGCTATTAAGAATGTTGTAGTCACATAAATGAATACCATAGAATGTGCATTTCTTACTTATGTTAAGACACCGCACGAAATAGTTAATACACTGAAGAAAATAGTGCAGAACACAGAACAACAAGAAAAAAGGTCGCAAGAGGACATGCATCGACCGGATGTTGCTGTTACACTCGCTTGTAGCAGCTTTGCAGATGAAGGCATTAGAGAAGATTTTTTTTTTAGAATCCAAAGTATTTCGACTTGGAAAAGTAGCTAGGAGATCTGCTTTTGTTTCAAGAAAGATCTAAGAAATTTTAAATAATTGGTTTCTAGACTAAACTGTCTCAGAAAACTGAGACATTGACTGTGAAAGTTTTTAGGTAGGATAGTTATGATATATAATTGATAACAATGAAATAATTACTCAATGTATAAAAAATATAGATCAACTCTTATTTCCTTAAATGAACTTTAAATAAAACTCAACAATAACAATTGCAATGATTTATCTAAAGTATTATATCAATACAAAACTATCCTATGAAGTCATACTAATTGACAAATTAGTATTAGGAACCAATAACCATTCATCAGTTGCAGTAAAAGAGTATGTAAATTAAATAAATACAGTTTTTCAATGTACATTTCATATGTCAAAATTGTAATGTAAAATTAGTACATAAATCAACACATTTATTACATCAACAACCTATGATCAGTATACCACAAATATAGAAGAATAACTCAAAATTGATGAAACAAATTTAATAAATAACCATTGAACATAAAATAAGTAATAGTGTTATTTTATTCAATTGCAAAACATTACAATGTTTCCAAAACTACAGAGCTTTTTTGATATGTCTTTCGTTATCCTTCTCCAGTATTGGTCATTGCAAAAGCGTTCTTTAGGGATTGCATCTTCAAGTTCCCACTTGACTGGGTCGATATACGACATGAAACCAAGTTTGGATGATTGAAAAAGGTAAAGGTAAAAGGGGTTTTATTTCTTAACATACAAATACGCAGGATAAGTTCAGTGTCCATAACCAACTTCAAATAAATATCAAACCAAATATTGTATAAGGTTTGTCCAAAAGCTAAGAAATATTCAATACATCCAAGAGGTAATACTAATTAACAAATTAGTATTAGAGATCATTTACTAATCATCAACAACATAAAAAAATCACATAAATCAAACAAAAACATTCTTTTGACATATATGAAATATTTCAACACGTAGTCTCCAAAAAATTCCTCTCCCCTACTTGGGAAATCTTTCCCTTTAAATTATATTACAAAGTATTACAAAAAACAAAAATTCCCAACATGTGAGATTACAACATCAAACCGTTTAAGTTTGGCCAAGGGCGAGACGCCACCTAGCATCTAAGTCCTAAGATTTATCCTGTTCTAGATGTATTTCTATCCTCAAAATATCAGATGCAATCTGCCTCTTCTTCACCATTTTCCATTTACCAACATAAAACTCTATCCTCACCATCACAGAATTAGGTGTCTCGATCCAACTCATGATCTCTTGCAGGTTAAGATGGGTGAAACCCTAAATTTTCTCCTTGGTTGCAACAAAATATCGTTCAACTTCATCTAATTTTATCTTGGGGGAAGGTGCTTCTTCAATCGGTTCTAGCATAGGAAACCCTAAGAAACTGAGTAAAACCTATGAAGCTGTCCACCTATGCTTGCATGCTTCCTAGACATCTTAGATGATGCTTCCTACTGCATCACAAAGGCTTCCCAAAGTTTCAATTGTCACTTCGATTTTATTAGCCCGAACTTTATCCATGATTGGCATATGCTTTGGTATGTCTCTGAAATGTATTTTCCAGCCGATCACATCTTCCAACACCTTAATTGCTGCTATTTTCTGAGTATGATGATCCTGCAGGACATCTGACTGTTCTTCAAATGATTTGTACAATTCTTGTATTTCACACAACCTTGTATATAGGCTGCTCATGGATTGATGATGCTGCTCATTTACCCTACAAGACAACTGTTTAAATTCTTCAGCTATTAATGTTGAAAATGATGAGGCAACTGAATATATATGTAATTCTTTGATTTGTTTCTCTAGGGTATCATTGTGATTAGCCCTTTCCTTGTTCAGGACCTTTGATTTCTCGAGCTTGTGCTTGATACTATCGATTTTCTTCTCTGGATGTCTCTATTTATCTTGATGCTCTTGTTTAAGGAGCTCAATATACTTAAGGTAACGTGCCTTATTTGCCTCCAGATCCTTTCTTGCTTTTTGTATTTCATGTTCCTTACTAAGGATATCTTTAGTCAGCTGGGACACTGTGTTATAGTTAGCCCCTGCAAAGGCTCCCATAGCAGCTGCTATATCTAATGCTCCTTGATTTTCATTAGGGGCATTAGTTCTCCAAACAATTTTATCAAAGGTAGGCACATGTTTCAGTGTGTCTTCTCCTGTCCTCTTCGAACCTTACTTCAAAATGGCCTTGTCCTTCTTGATCCAAAAATATTTCCCTAAGGAAACAATTGCATATTCTCCAAAATCTGCCATGTCTTCTGCAGCTGGAAGGGCTTATTTTTGGGGTGAGGTTAATGACTGAGGTTATGATTGTGAGACCGATATTTCTACATTAATGGGAGAAATTTGCAAGGTGAAAGTAGGGAATATAGATATGAGGGAAGTGGAAGAAGTGGGAATAGGGGTTTTAGTTTGTGAATAAGGGATAGTAGAGATGGAAGGGGCTTCCACTTGGGAAAAAGGGATACAAGAAGATGTGGCGGGAGTCTGAGATGTATGGGGAATTGATGAAACACGTGGGGAAGGAGGGGGAGTATCAGTGACTAATTTTGCTGATACTAATGGGTCTTTAGAAGTGTCCTCAAGAATAGGCTTTAAATCCACATGGGAAAAAGAGGACCGAGGGAATAAAGCATGAAAAATATCTCCTAAAAAGTGCGAATTAGGGACAAAAGATGTCCTTGAGGTAAATATATTAATAGGGAAAGTGGGGTTTCCAGTCTCCTCCTCTAGATCACTATCAATTTGATGGATCTCAATCTCATGCTGTGGTTGAGGCTCAACCTATTGGATCACAAGAACTTGAGGAGGCACTTTCTCTTGAAGGGAAAGTGGATCTATCTGCAATCGTTGTTGATCGCTAAGTACCTGCTGAGGTATTTTCTCTATTTGAGCCACTATATCTTTAGGAACTCGTGGTTGATGAGAAAAGAGCTAAGTTTTCTTCTTCTTTGGCTGAGGTTCAGCCTCTTGGACATGTCTCCAAAGCTAAGCATTGAGCTTGGCTAGACCTTGTTTGAATTCTTCCCCTCTTTGAAGAGCTTTCATATCTTGGGAAGAGTGAGCATTCCCAAGGGTTTCTATGACATATTTTCCTTTGTCTTTGGACTAGGATGCTGAAGCAAGCTGTTGTTGCTTGCTGTCTTGCTTCTCTTTCCATATTTTCCCTTACAACCTTTTCCTCTTCTTCAAATTTCAATTGTCTAAGATGAAGGGTAGAATGCTTGATTTCTTTATGATATTTGAAAACATGGGACTTTACCCGAAAATCAACAAATTCCTTGTACATGGAATTAATTGGAAAATACTCATGTGTATAATTGAACTTATCCTTTTCTTGAGCAAAAAGGCTAGCAAGGAAAGCCTTAGGATCATGCATCCTTTTTATAGCTTCTCCCAAATTCATAGTTGTAATATCCTTACCCAACACATTTGCATGGGTAGAATTATGTATAAAAAAAGAATCAATATACAGAGGGAACTTAGGCCAAGTCTTCATCTTGTGCTTAGCCAATTTTGGATGGGCGTCGTCGATGACCTTTTGAAAGGAAAATTCCTGTAATACCATCCGGTATGGGACAATTATGGGAAATAAATGGACGCTGTTTCTTCCCCAAACTCTAAAATAAGAGAAATATTCCTCGACGTACCAATCTCCATGCAGAATAATTAAATCCTTGGCTCTTACTGAAAATGCTGGAGCATCGGCCTTGAAGATCTTATGATACATGGACCCTAATAAAAGGTCGCAGATGTCATATATGCAAGGACCAAAATTATCCTTCGACATGTCATAGTAGTAAATATGGACAGATGGAAAATCCTTCTGCCAATTCCAACCTAGGCTAGGAAATGACTAAGTCGCACAAAAAATGTCCATGGCATAGGCTAACATGTAAAATTGTGGTTTTTTCCTTTCCAGGGATTTCTGGTATTTATCAATTTTCTCTTGCAAATTAATAGATAATATTTGAGCCTAATTGAAGGACTCACTTGTAAGAAGAATGTGTTGGGCTTCCAAAACCCATTATGCTTTGAAAAATGTGCAATTTGCCTCACCATATAACTGGTAGAACATGGCTACGAGTAGTGAAAATGGTTCCCTGAACCATGAAGCAGGGTATGTATTACCTGGTTGTGGAATACATAGGGTATGGTTTTCCATCCATGATTTCACCACATATTCATAATCGAAATGGGAGATTCCTTCATCAAGGAACTTACGGTTCAGTAGTTGTTTTGGGAGTCTTAGCAAAAATAGTAGGTTTAAACGAGGCCATAAAAAATGCCAATGTGGTCATTGAAAAATAGTTCCTCAGGGTCAGTGTGTCGTTAAGTGCCCAATTCACCGTGTTTGTGTAGGGAATAAATGGTGGTCCGACGACAATTAGATAGATCTGTGAGCTCCGAATTCTGATGTAACCCAGCTGGTCATGAGGAATTCCTAAGAAATCATCATTATCGAAAATAGAATATATTCTCGACTAGTCCAAATATTGGTTTTCATAAATGCACCCACTAGTGTCTGTGAATACTCCGGTGTTTGGGTCCTTGGACCTTTCTTCTTGCATTTTTGATCTTGTGTTTCTATGACCCGAAGATGCCATTTATGCTTGAAATTTGGCAAACCTAGTAAAAAATTACTACAATGTAAAAATAACAGGATAAACGGTCATAAGGAGTTAAGTTACTTGTAGAAATCTTTGAAAACCAATGACAGATGTGCGGCTCGAGTGAAAATAAAGCACACTAAAAATATCCAGAAACAGTAAAAACACAGGTAAAACAAATGGTAAAAACCTCAAAAATTCAAATAGATTGTATAGCCAAAACCTCAACGGAAAAACAAATCTAGACCGTGGATCTATAGAAAAACAAACAACTGAGAGGAAAGTGCGCAAATAAAAGCTTCAGAAAAATTATTGGGAAACTTTGGATTTAGTGTTTCCGGCTTCCACATTCCGCACTGCGAAAAGTTGGGAATGGATTTCCCCGATGACTTGAAAAAGATCCCCTCTTTTCGCACTATGGAAAGCGGATTTTATTAAGTGAAATGCTCATTCTTATGCAGATGCTTCATTCAGTTGCGTAAATACTCAAATTTTTTACCCTCTGGTATTAATTGTGAATCTTATACATCCAACATTGACACTTCTTTTGACAATTTATTACATGAGTGAACATAAAAATTTATGCCAAAATATAGAAATTGTTTGTTTTTTTAAATAATAATTTATTTTTATTGGGATCTCTCTAGTAAAGATAAAGATATTTGAATTGCTTGGCTTTCTCCAATAAATATTTGATGTGAATTTATGTTGTAATGACTCATGGTGATGGTGATGGGTAATGATGTGTAATGGTTTGAATGATAATTATAAATTATTTAATATTATTATTATTATTTATAGTTAATATATATTTTTGAAATATTATGATAAGTTGAAATATTTTTTTAATTGTTTTTGTTAATAATAGTTTTTATAATTTAACATTAATTTGTTCTATACGATTTTAATGTCTCAATATAACTATGCTTCTCTATCTCAATATCTCAATATATATCATCTCAATTATACTTGTAGCTTAATTGGTTTCCACCACCTCCAATCCTTAGACTCTGGAAAGACATAAGTTCAAACCCCACCAATAGCTATTTCATGGACCTTGTTTGTGCCATCTAGGGGCTTGTGGTATTTACACATTAATTGTGATTAAGGTTTTGAATTGGTCAAAAGGTACAAATGTAATAGGCATCCCTAGTGGTAATCGACAGATAATTTATGACTACTACAGGGAATTCAACCAAAGCAATTGTGGACGTCAAACCTCTAACTAGAAGAAGGGAACAAACTAAACCTCTAAAGTATCAATGTTGTTTGTTGAGATATTCCCATGAATCAATCAACCACAAATTGATTACAATATACACTACCTCATGGAAAGTATGATCGGACATAAAGCTCTTACATACAATTACTATAACAAAGAACATAATGTAGCATTATAATTGTAAAAACATTATATCTTAAATAAGGGAGTTGTGTGTCAACATGAAGATTGTAGTACTAAACCTTTATAAACATTAACAACATTTTGTGTTGAATCACCCTCAACCCCACCTATATGTAAGGTTCCTTTTGAAATTCCTTTGTGAACATTCATTGATATTGTAAATTTTAACTCTTCAATGGTTTCCATGTCTAGGAGAATGGAATTATTGACATTATATTATGTTTTTAAAAATAGTTGTCAAAAACCATAATTAAGTTAGTATGAGGGAGCTTTCACATTTTGATATATGAAATACCATTTTTGAGATTCATTGTATATAGAGAGAATCATGATAAACCCCTTATAAATACCAGCTAGAATGGTAGATTTTTCATAAGCTTGAATAATCTAAACTAGCATAAAATTTACACATTTTATGAAAATGAAATTGTCCAATACAATAAGAATGATATTTATTTATTAAAAAAAATTATTTATTTCAGAAAAGAGAACAATTTCCTATCCTTATGAAGTGACCTCATAAGAAAGGGTGTGACTTAAACTATCCTTTCTTAGTGATTATCTCTTACCAACTTTTACATTTTATATATTATTTGTCTTCATCAAAATTTAATAAAATATGCTACATAGAGACAAAATATGCCCTTCAATGTCATCGTCAATCAAAATAGCATTTCCTTGTCCTTGTATTTGACTTATAGAGAATGGGATCTAGTTGTTCTCCACAACATATGCAAAGGTTTCAAATGTAGGAGCAATATTTCCATGTGCTTTAATTATTCACTTGTCCAAACAATTTAAAAGTAGACACGCTATTGAGTGAATCTACACACACATTTGTATATAGATTCATATTAAACTTGTATCTATTATGCATTGATAGGGATCCAATTTCTTGAGGTGTAATTTTTTTTAATGTGTAAAAATCTCAAGATAGAAAAAAATTTACAGCTCTAAAAATTGTATCCCTCCCAATGGTTAATAGGTTGGGGTTATTTTTTTAAATACTTTCTATTTTTGATAAGTTATAAGTCCACATGAAGTTTTTTAATTACTTTTTATTTTTGGGAATGTTACGTTACATAACATAACATGACAACATCTCCCCAATGGATATAGAGCACTTTGCTACTCACGATATAATAATAATAATAATAATAATAATAATAATAATTATGTGTGTGTGTGTGTTTTATGGTAGGGTGTTTTAGTAATTGATTTTCATTGATGTATGAGCTTGTTTATTGAATTTAACCTTTGCATTTATATAAACATATGAAATGTAACAGTTAGTTTAAACTTGTATTTATATAAATATATGCAAAGTTTAAGCTAGGTGAAAATTCTAGTATTATGTGTAGCAATATGGAAGTTTAAGATGTTATCATCTGACATTCCCTGTTAATGTCGTTGATGATGAACTTTATGAAAATCCCCTAAGTGAAAACTTTGGGGATTTTCATAAATAGGAATACTCAATATTAAATGAAGTTATTAAATCCCGTGATAATTATTGCACAACCACAGGGGTAAATCTTATAACAAGGCATATGCAAGAGACTAGGATCCCTCGCATATGTTAGTTTTCTCATGCTTCATTTGCTAGCTGTCTCACATATTTCTTGCTTCTTGATTCATAACTATTTCACTCTTGGAGGTAGTAGTGATCATGGATTAAGCTATGTGGAGGTCTTTCTACTCCTGGTGATAACAAAATTAGGAAAAAGTCCAAACAACACAGTGAAACATGGAAGTGTTGCAGTGAGCATAGTTGATCTTCAAGATGTAGAATCAAAGTTGGAGCAACTGTAGCCAATGGAAATGTAGATCAAGTAGTTGCCACATGGCTAATGTATTGTGTATGCATGCATGCATGCATGTATGTATTTATACACACACACTGTAATACTCCAAAATTTCATAAAAATTTAAAATTTTTCCTATGACATTAAATGTTTACAATCGTTGCTTAAGAGGGACATTTAACTGTTAATAGTTAACATAATAAGGTTTAAACTAGAACTAATTCCTTTATTAAATTCTAGATTTGCATACTTGAATATTTTCTTTCATATATCATTATTAAAGATTTGATTTAACAGGCGATGATTTAAAGTAACATGAACTGGAAACCTCTATTTGTTTACTAGGTACTAAAGTTTTATTTTACTGTTTGTAATATGAAGGAACTTTAGTTCATGTCCAAGGCTTACTTAGATTTTTAGCTAATGCAGTGAAGTGATGCTTCTTTTACAGGTCTTTTTACAGGTAAGATGTTTTGTAAACTAGTTTCAGGATCGAGGCTAAATTATTTCAACTAGCATAAATAAAAAAATGCTAGTATATTTGTTTAGTTTACAGCTTTGACAAAAAAAAGGAGGTATCATCGAAACTGTATAATTACTTTTTATTTACTTACTTGTAAGTGTAAGTATTTGGAAAATCCGAGCATAAGTCTAGTTGATCTTCTACCTAGTTTCAATTATGCTTGTTTATCATACTTTCATTAATTTATTATCATACTAGGTCCTATATACAATTCTACATAAAGATAAATTTGCATACTAGGTCAAATGATACATTATTACCTGATACCATGGCAATTCCTATGTATTTGTCTCAACATATATTCAAATGTTATATAAACTAGAAAAACCTAAGTCTAGGTATAGTTATAAGGTATAAATGTTGTTATTTACACATACATGGAACTAATGATTTAATGCATAAATAGTCCTACGAAATGCTTAGGTATTGACCAGGCGGAAATGCAATAATATGAACATTATATCGTTAACAAAAAGCATTTCTGGTTTGAGTAAGGAATGAAGATATCATTTTCTACAGAATCCATCTAACCTAGCCTTTGCATGATCTTCATCTCATAAGGATATATTATGTAAAAACTATTACCCTATATAGACAAAACTAAGCTATAATATACTTACCAAGAATCATGCTACGTATCTCTATACTTGCAACCATATCCATATAACCATTTTTAACCATTGAAATATCATAGGTTTTCAAAAATTCCTTTTGTGAGTTCTAAATTTATCACAAAATGTTTGTTTATAATGTTAGCAAGGTTTAAAATTATTTTGCACAAGTTACTACAAATTACATGGTTCTTAAAACATAGTTGTAATCCCTAGTTATGCGAAGATTACAACCAATAACATTTTAAAAAAAATTATACTATGCATCTTGTGATATAAATATATTGATTGATTTTTTACTAAGTTTGTAACCAAAGTTCATGTAAAAAAAAAAAAAACCTTTTTATGTGTAGGCTGCCCCAGGGCTTTTTAACTATAGCGCAAAACCCACAACTCATAACATATTGAACTCCACATGGTCGATGATTAATGGATAGGGTTTTTGAATTTGGAACTTCACTATATATGTCTCCCAAAACCCTAAAATTATGCATTTAACCTATCTTTTACTACTTTGGAGAGAGAGCCACAGGCTCATGGCCGCATGGGCCTTGATGCCATTCCTTTATCTCTGCATGTACAAGCCTTCCCTGCCATTACATTTATTCTATGTGTGAGGTCTTCGTTTCCATTGCTTTACCCTGTGTGTGAGGTCTTCATCGTCATTTCTTTGCCTCTACGAGGGATTCCCTTCGTGCTTTTGTTTAGATGTGAACTCTGTTTGAGTTAACAGTGTGGGCTCGATTTCTGGTTCCATCGTGGCGTGGCCTTGGATTTTGAATTGAACATTCTCATTGATTTTTAGTGATAGTGACTCTACTCTTTTGACCGAGCATACTCTTATCATGTGGCTAGGTTTTATGTTCATTCCATCACTACTCAGTCGAGTTTAAAACTCTCCAGGTAAGTTTGTTTTGTTTATACAATAGCCACAAGATTTCATTCTTAGCACTGAAATTTCTTTCAAATAAGATTTAACCTTCTCTAATTTACAGTGCAGGTATTTCTATAGGTGTGGCAAGGATTTGGGTGGCACACACTGCGTTAGGGGAAGTTCTGTACACTCTACAATCCCCACTGGTAAGCCTCGGTTCTGTCGAAGTTTCCTTCTGCGATGGATGTATGGGGTTTGGTTGTTACAGTTCCACTGAGATGCGACTCCAGTTTTGGTTATAATATATTTTATTTGTTTAGAAAGGCCATGTTGCCATGACTGGAATGTTTTAATGAGAAATTTATGAAGCCCTTGCGGCTGTAACTTGATTTACAGGAATTATTTTGGACAGGCTTTAAAGCCGTGACCTCTGTGGAATTTGTAAATGTGTTTTAGATAGGGTTTTAAAGATATTTATATTCTGCTTAAGATTTAAAGGCTTACTATGTTAGATATTCCTGTATTCGGCCATGAACTATGGTTTTTACGAGGTCGATGGCAGGTTGTGGGGTTTCTTGTAATGGTGAAAAAATCAATTGTGTTTAAGTTAACTTAATAGATTATTTTTCTACTACAATACTTGTATTGATGAATAGATGGTTAAAGAATTTAATTACGGTTTAAGTCCATAATTTTTTATTTTAATCAGAAAGAGGAAAATGTTTAAGATATTAGTTTTAAAACAGAGTTTGAGTTTCTCTCTGTCAGTAAAAACAATTGTTCCTGGAAATAAACAAAACTTAAGGGTTGGTTAATACAACCTGAGTTTTTACTGTGTACTTGGGTTGGAAAAATTTAAAAAGGTCTTTACTTAATTAGTCTTAGTTTATGTTTGACAAACTGTTTTGATATTGTTTCTGTGAAAATTTTATTTAATTATGTGTATTTATAAAATAGATAATTGTATTTGTATAAATGAAGAATTTATGCTTAAAGTAATTATGGGTAAAATTGTATTAACCCTACTCTGGAAAAGAGAAGGGAAAGAAGGTCATATTTGACATTTTTCTCTAAATTAGGGTTTTGCAAAATTTTATTTATTTTTAAATCTTTACAGAGTTAATATTTAGCTGCAATGTATTTAAAGTTTGAATTCTCACTTACATTAGTTATGAAATTAAGTGATTACTATACCCCATTTTACTGTTTATAGGTTATTCTTGCTTATTTATTTTTCTGTTCTTATAATGTTTAATAACTATGTATACTTATAATAATTAGGCTTATAGCTAGTAATTTATATACTGTGTAAAAATGAGCACATATGGTGTATATTTTTTTTTTGTTAAGTTCTTTCTTTAAGACGGTTTTGTTTATTTTTATAATAATGTACTCTATCTAAGGAAATTTCTGAAAAAGAAAAGCTTTCTTCTGATTAACCCTATAAAAATATGTAGAAGGTAAATAAACACATTCCTGCATACTTCATTTGATTTATCTATCAAAATTTAATCTAACCTACAGTACTAGAGTACTACCTTCTTGAAGGTGTGGAAAAATATAGTTAGGTATTTTATCCATCAGTAAAATTTTAAATTACTCTAATCATTTATCCTAATCCATATCTAATCCAAAATTTGTCTATCTTTTCAGAGTAAAAGATTTCCTTCAATAATTCTAATAACAGATGAACATAAACATAACATATTTTTTCCTAAATTCATTCCTTCTTGATCCTAAGTATGCATAGAGAAATTAGAAAGGACATGTAGAACCTGGAAATGTAGCAAAGGAGACAACAACTTAAGGATCTTGTTCCTCCCAACCAACTCCTGGAGATAGTTGAAGTGCAAATCTCAGGACCCCCGAGCCTGTCTACTTGTCCACCTGGTTGAAATCACTAGGTGAGAGAACCAGTTTAGAAAACCTCTGCAACTCTACTGAGCAATCAACAGTAATCTGTTTTGGTTGTAGCAGTATGAACTCAGCTAAAATCAGCTGCACTAGTTCAGAACTTAAACAATTTTCACTCCAAAGAAAAACTTCTGCTATTCCCCTCCATCGAATTTCTTGTGCACTGAATTCACTCAGAATTTTCACAAGTAAAAGAATGAGCAGCCTCAGTTGAATTCAATGGGAAGTTTTATTAGAATTCCTAGGTATTTTGGGTCATTTTTCACTTAATGAGCCACCTTCTCTTGTTCCACTTTCTTGGGGAACATGACCACAAAAATAAGGATGTTGCCTCCTGTAACAGCTAGAAGTAGTTTGAGGATGCTGCCAAGTGTCAATCTGCTCTCAACCCAGCCTATTCCACCAAGTGGCCAGTAAAACACTCATTTAACAGCCTCCTTAAGCTGTTGTCTCGTCTTTCATTTATTAATTAATAAAATATTCAGCAATTAAATACAATTATCCTTGACCCCACTTGGTCATTAATTACAAACTTTATAATAAAATTATAACATAATGTCTCTTAAAACATAAAATGTTTTTGCAATTTGGGGCATGTGACACACACACACACACATATATATATATATATATCTATGTATATATATATATATAGAGAGAGAGAGAGATAGAGAGAGAGAGATGTATATATATACATATACATATACATATGTGTGTGTGTGTGTATATATATATATATAGAGAGAGAGAGAGATAGAGAGAGAGAGATGTATATATATACATATACATATACATATGTGTGTGTGTGTGTATATATATATATATAGAGAGAGAGAGAGATAGAGAGAGAGAGATGTATATATATACATATACATATACATATGTGTGTGTGTGTGTATATATATATATATAGAGAGAGAGAGAGATAGAGAGAGAGAGATGTATATATATACATATACATATACATATGTGTGTGTGTGTGTATATATATATATATAGAGAGAGAGAGAGATAGAGAGAGAGAGATGTATATATATACATATACATATACATATGTGTGTGTGTGTGTATATATATATATATAGAGAGAGAGAGAGATAGAGAGAGAGAGATGTATATATATACATATACATATACATATGTGTGTGTGTGTGTATATATATATATATAGAGAGAGAGAGAGATAGAGAGAGAGAGATGTATATATATACATATACATATACATATGTGTGTGTGTGTGTATATATATATATATAGAGAGAGAGAGAGATAGAGAGAGAGAGATGTATATATATACATATACATATACATATGTGTGTGTGTGTGTGTATACTATACAATTTAAAAATAGTAATTATTTACTTGCCATGCATTTGAGAAATATCAACACCTAGTCTTTCAGGGCACAAAAGGAAACAAGGTTGGGATATTGATTGTAAGCAAGATCATCACTTACTTCAAATGTTGATTATGTTCACAACATGCTTATTTTATTTTCCATGTACATAATTAAACATAAAAATTGCTCTTTCCAACGCAAAGTGGTGACACACATCTCTTCAAATACCGAAGTCTCATCTGGTCCCCAATGCAACTTGTTTGGTTGATCAAAATCAAGGTTTCAAATCCAAGCCTTATGTTTAATACATGACATAACCAACAACAAGATGCAAAAAGGCCTCGACATTTAGAAGTTTTTTTCCCTATAGAACAACTTTGTTGTAGACCTCTCTATTGGAGAAAGATGCATATGTTCACTAAAATCACTATAAGCCCCAACTTCCATTGTTGCTTTATGTTGAACAAATAATTTTTGTGGCCTTGGATCAATCCCTCCTCTTCCATAGCATTTTTATTCATACCTATTCAATAGGAATGGTGGTTTTTATATTATAGATCTAACCATGCCGTAGTTTTTGACCTATGTGAAAGGAAGGGTTGTTCACATTAAAAAATGCCCCAAAATTATTGCAGTTAGCTAGTCCCTCCTCTTGGAATGGAAAACTAGGAATTGCGTATTTGACACTAAAATACTTTTATGATTGGAACGAACTGGAAAATAGGAAAAAATTCCATCTATGTCTTTATATGATGAAAATTTTCATTCCATATAGAGTATTGCAGTAATGAGTCCAGTTATCAATTCATAAATTAATGTTGAAAATTAACTCAACAACAAAGATTGGGACATTCATCTATAGATAACAGAACTTATAGAAATAAGGCATGGTAGAAACCAAGAATTGGCTTAACATCAATGGAAGCAAGTATAAGAGAGCATGTTTCTAGGTTTTATCTTATTTTCCTACCCATTGAACTAGATACAACCAAACCAGTTGTGGCATAGGTGTCATAATTGCTTGTACCAAAAATCTAGTTTTCTGTGTCAAGAAGAGTTGGAACCATGTCAACACCATTCCTTTGGAAGCAAGGATGATTACATGCCATAATCATTACATATTATAATAGAAATATGAAATGGAATTATGGTAAGCTTGAAGAATTGCACTCTTGATTCTCTAATAGGATGTACATTTTGTGGCCACTAGTCATCCCTTAAATTGTACCATAAGGCATGTGTGCACCTGTATGTCTCAAACATGGTAAATGTTGTTTAATAGATAAGGGTATTCTTCACATCTATGAATAGATAAATAAATTTTCCTTACACATGGAAGAACAATATGGAAATAAAATAAAGTAATATCATTGTTGTCTTTTGTTTTTCCCATATACATGCAAGAGACTACAAGAGACTAAATTACATAATGTTTCATATATATGATTCAATGCGTTAAGTCTAATAAGAAAGAATTTTCCAATTAATATATTAAGTGTTTCTCTAAAACTTTATGCATCGATCTCATTAGCTTTTTAGTGATAGAAAAGACATCCACCATGTTGACATAACCATTGGAGAGCTCATACAAAGGATTGAATTACGAGGAAACTAGGTAGGAACAATGCCAAACCATTTAAATAAACAAGCAAGAAGGCATCAAATCATGAATTATAGCATGAGTTAAGTTTTAGAAGATTATTGAAAACAATTTCTAAAATTATTTTATAGGGAAAGAAATCACTAAAACAACCCAGTCTAATAGTCTAACTATTTTGATAATAGAAACCATTGCAATCGACAAGTTCTAGATCAATATCATTAGTTAAAACACAATACTATCAATTAAATATATTATCTTGAGATTTGAAATTCATCATTTTCTTTATATGTCCTCAAATATTGGTGACCTTATCAACGTTTTGTCTTCAAGGAGTGATTAGCCACTACATGGTTGCACCCTTGTTTAATATGCTCTTAACAATAGAAAAGGATAAATATAGTTTATACTAGGATTAAGTAATAATGTTGGATTTTTTATGTTAATATGTGTATAATAGTGGTATGGAAACATATATAATATTGATATATGTATATTGATTGAAATGTCGTGACATCTTTGTTAATGCTTAAATCTCACACATAGTTGACATTTTTGCAATTTACAAAATAAAGCGTCATCAACATATAACATGCAACCGACCGAAGACATCCTCATAAGATCCAAGAAGCAACATGAGTCTATAAATTCCCAAACTAGGTAAAAATACATAATTGTGCAACCATTTTCTTGTTTATGTGTGCCACTGTGCCTATTAATAGTGCAACGAACCTGCGACCTACACATAAATTCCTTTGATATCCATGCAACGGACAGAAACGAAAAAATACCAACCACCAATGGCGTGTTAAAGTCTCATGAAATATCCATTCCCCCCAAGAATTCAAATTTGGATCCTCACACATTCGGGGTTCATTTAATGCCCCCCTTTGTACCTTGAAGCTTGATCATGGAGATCAATGGGTTCACATTTGGATCTAGTTATTTCTTGGCCATCTCTTGGCCTATAAAAGGAATCCATAGAATGCTTATTAAAAGAAGAAATCAAATCAATTTTATGTTTTCGGAATTGTGCTTGACCTCCCTTATAGCTCACCTCTTCCCTCTTGTTATCATCTCCAAAGCTCCCTTGCCACCTTCTTCCAAGGGGAAAATGTTCTTCTCATTTGTTCTTCAAGCTACTTAACATCTAGTGTGGGCTAAATAGACCTCCCTAAGAGGGATATTTTTCCTCCACATTGGAACTCACATCCCCTAGGTGTTGTACATTCTTGACCATTGGGAAACACAAGAAGTGGTTTGGCATTTATTGGTTGTTGGAGTTTTCATTCCTACCCCATGTTCTTTGTTTTTATTTTCTTTCCTAAAAACACTTGCAGGATCACTTGGATCACTCCCCTATCACAAAGGGTCACCTAATACTAAAGTCTTGTTTCATTCTACAAGGATTTTCCCCTCACCAAGTGGGAAGAATTCACCCTTGTGCAATCTTTTTCACAACAGTATTTATGGCACCTCCACTTCATTTTAGTTCATTTATCTTAAACTAGGTTGTTATTTGTTAAGCAGGTAATTTCTATTTTACTGTGTTTTGTAGGTGAATAATTCCATACCATTCATCCCAGGTATTCCCCCCCCATTTATTCATTTTATCTCTTTACACATATGCACAGATCCTAGCGTCTCGACCGCCCAAACCGCGTGCCCATTCCGTTGACAATCGTGCTACTGCGCATGTAAACAATTTTATGCCCACGTAGTTATATCTATCACTAAATTTGTGTCTCCTTTGTACTACACTCACACTAATATGCATTAGTGAGTTCTTTTTTCTTGCTACCCTGCACCTATCTGTTTGATTTGCGCATTGTTTCTACTTTTATTTGCTTTATACCTATTTTTACCCAATTTCACAACCCCAATGGATGTTCACTAATGAAATAGATATAATTAGCTTGCAATAGTTTAATTATTCTATAGTAATTATCTCGCATAACCTAAATTATGGATTAAAAGGGCCATTCCTCAAAATCTACCTAGGTAACCAACCTTGAGGCTTTTAACATACCTCATTGTTGTCACTAGTATTCAAGAGTTCTCATGTTTCTTTGCTTACTTACATGTTTAGTTAAAGTAGGGTAAATCTACTTTTTCACACAAGCACGAACATAAAGACCCTCCTCTCCCAAAGTATTCTTTTCACCTTGCATTCCATACAATCCTGGTGAATCAGAAATGAGAGTGAAGTGTGAAGTACCTCCATTGCACACTTTTACTTCATTAGCATTTTTTGCAAGCACCATTAGAATATTTAGAGTTGAAGTTAAATCTCCATTTGTGTTTATAACTTTATGCTCTTAATTTAAATAGAAATAATCACATTTCTTACTTCACATGTGTTTTCCCATTTACACACGCTAAGGGACCTAAAATCTCTTTCAATACTAGTATGCTCTTCACCTTGCATTTCATACGATCTTGGTGAATCATAAAGGAAGGGAATTGCGAAATACCTCCCTACACACCTTAATCAAATCAAGACCCATAAAATCAACCCTTGTAAATTCTAACCAACTAAAATCCTCCACATTAGGTCACAAAACAATATTTTATTTAGGTAGGATAGATTGGGCTAGGGTACTATAAAAATCCTTCTATAAGAAAGGGATAAAATAAAACCCAGATCAGAAGTATGATATGAGCAAGGAGGTGAAATCCTAGTTATAGCTTCCCTAATCTCCCCTACAAGTCACTCAATTCATTGTAGGGAGAGGACACTATATTGTACATGATGAACCACTGATCCACACTTGATAAAAGGTATCTTAGTGGCCAAAGTTAGGGCATCTCCATTGAGCATTTGTGGCTGCAAGTGACTCTCGAAGTCATCTATTTCTATTGTTATGTGTTGTCAAGTCTTGTTGATTGGAACATTGGCCCCATCACCAGTTAAAATGGCTCTTTGTTACCTTCACTAGTCAATTGTTGTAGGGATCCCATATTCACCAACAATTGTAGTTTTGGAAGGCCCAATTACATTTGTGAGGAAGGACATTAGGTCCTTAGGGAATATACATTTTATTTTCTTTCTAAATACAAGTTTACCTAACTTGTAATTAAATAGAACCTACATGTGGAACCATTTTCACTAAACCGGTATTGCAGATATCACTCACTTATTTCGCCATTTTCCATCGGTTTTGGTTGGCATATTTTGGGTCTCTTTAATTATGTTTTTCCCATCATCACTCTCTCTTTGTCACCAGAATTCCATCATTGAGGAACACACCCCCTCCCCCTAAGGTATTCCCACATAGTGCAAGGCTTATCCACCCTCTCGAGGGGTGTTTTCCCAATTTCTCTGGTGGTACACACAGTAGATCACCCAGACGAGGCCACTCCAAAGACACATTGATTGGATCCTCTAGGTGTGCCCACACCTTTCTTGACTCTTTCTCTCCACTCAGAAAGAGTTTGGACCCTTTTTCTTCATCCTCTCATGGAAGAGGCTCACCTTTCTTTCATCTCCATATAGGAAATACCCCATCTTCTTCTCCCTCTTTGGGAAGAGGTCATATAACATATTCATATTCCCATAGAATATTAATATCACTACCACATGCCCCTTATTCTCCCCTTCATGGAAACAACACACATAATACAATGGAAACATCTAACCCAAACCTACCATTCATGGCTAGCTTGAATATCTCTTTGATTTAGCAAAGCTGATCAATGACCCCATAGGTCATGATGCAAAATGGCGTAATATGTGTAATAATTTCCCCTCAAACATCCCTAAGTTTGAAGGGAAACAAGGAGATGATCTCACCAACAACATCATGTCATTCTATCTATGGCATTCCTCCAACAACATAGTTGAGGATTTTGTGAGACTTCGCCTCTTCCAAAGAATCCTCATTGGTACATCTGTGAAATGGTACACGAATATACCAAGGTATTCCCATACTACTTTTGGGATGATAACCACCACATGCCTCACCTAATTTCAACTACCAATATGCCATGAACTTGGCCTTAAAATTCTAATATAATTTCAGCAAAATACTTCTACCCACATCGTGGACCACATCCATACGCTGTGAAGGCATTGCATGTTGCGCAAAATCGAGATTCAACATCAATTCCTTTTTTATTAGTTCCTTAAATCACCCCAATCAGGTATTACAAAGGATGTGGCTACCTCCATGCCACAATATGAGGAAAAGGCCACCCTCAAGTCCCAACACTTTGATCTCATCTATGCCCAATTAGGGTACCTATATACTATTAAAGTTACAACATCATGAATCATTCTCCAAGCCAATCTTGTGCACCAGGATTAGGCCTTGTGTGTCGAGGTAGTGACTTAGGGAGCGTGAGTTGGACTCCAGAAGTTTGGAGTAGATTCTAGAGTTGGACTCAAGGATGACTAAGTCTTATGTGTAGAGGATAATCCTCATGTGTTGAAGTAAAGTGATTTGCATGCCAAAGTGATGATTTTATACAGTCTTGATTTTCAAGGCTAAGACCTTGTTTGTCAATATAGATCCTCATGTGTTGAGGTGGTTCCTCATGTGTTGAGGTGATGCTTTGCATGTCGATATGAAATTGAGCACATAGATCTATGGACAAACACACAACTCATAAGATAAATCAAACAATTTACTCAGTTATTGAAGAATGAAACAGTGCAAAAATGGCTTGCAGCTGTGAATGATTTTCATTAATCAAAGAGTAATTAGATAATAATTACAATGAAGTACAATGGATTTAATAGCCACATGAAATTCGAATCCACATGAGGAAATTTGAATTGATTAGACTCTACTTGACCGTAGGTAACTAAGACCTTTTCTAAATCACTATCGGAGGACTCAATAGTTAACTGACCTTGTCTAAACCATAACCGGAGTTCATCGAAGTTATAAAACACAACTCAAGTGTTACATTCAGTGTTGAATAAGGCTAACTGACTGTGGTAGGTGAGAAATGTGCCCATCCTGAGTGCAACCATGTAAACCTAGCGCTAACTAAATGTAGAGGACTAGAACTGAATGTAACTGACTCCTAACTTAGCTTGACTAGTCATCAACTAAACTGAACTGACCTTGGTTGGTTTAGGCACTCCCAGTGGCTCCTAAATTGTAGGGATTGGTCTAGGAGGCTTCTAAACTGATGCAATCAAGTGCAATAAGTGGTAGTAGGCCTCAATTAGTGTTCCCCACACTTTAGTAACTGAAACATGTGCCCCGATTAGGCCAAGTGGACCCAATGGTGCTAGTGACTAAAAATAGACTGGATGGACTCCTGATTTAGACATGACTCCTGATTTAGACATATGACCAAATTGGACAAGGGAGGATTAATAATCCTAACACCCCCCTTGAATGCTAACTTGGACAATCTGTGGGCCCTGGTAACTAATACCATAGGTCACCCATTACATCAAGTAAAGTAAAGTAACTGCTCAAAAACAAGGTGCTGGGGAAAAAACCACATGGGAAAAAATCCCCCCCTCTAATTAAGCAGGTAGAATCACGATCAATCTGGTTCTTCTGTGCATAGGTATCCTAGGGCCTGGCATGTGAACATCTCCATAATTATGTATAGATTAATCTTCCTCTTCGGAAGAATAATGATATGTTCAACTAAATCAAAAATATAGACAGCTGCCGAATGAAGACTGGACCCATGTAGAGCAATTAAAGTCAACTGATAAGTGAGAAAAGGTTCTTGAGGATTTATAACATGTGAGGAACAATCAAGAAATTGATATGTTCCAGCCATGAATAGAAAACCATGAGTGGTAAGAACATCCCCAAGTGTTAGGAGCAAGTGTCCAGGGGGATGCAAAAATGGCTTGCAGCTGTGAATGCTTTTCATTAATCAAAGAGTAATTAGATAATAATTACAATGAAGTACAATGGATTTAATAGCCACATGCAATTTGAATCCACATGAGGAAATTTGAATTGATTAGACTCTACTTGACTGTAGGTAACTAAGACCTTGTCTAAATCACTATTGGAGGACTCAATAGTTAACTGACCTTGTATAAACCATAACCGGAGTTCATTGGAGTTCTAAAACACAACTCAAGTGTTACATTCAGTGTTGAATAAGGCTAACTACATGTGGTAGGTGAGAAATGTGCCCCTCCTGAGTGAAACCATGTAAACCTAGCACTGATTGAATGTAGAGGACTAGAACTGAATGTAACTGACTCCTAACTTAGCTTGACTAGTCATCAACTAAACTGAACTGACCTTGGTTGGTTTCGACACTCCTAGTGGCTCCTAAATTGTAGGGATTGGTCTAGGAGGCTCCTAAAATGATGCAATCAAGTGCAATCAATGGCAGCAGGCCTCAATTATTGTTCCCTGCACTTTAGTGAATGAAACATGTGCCCCAATTAGGCCAAGTGGACCCAATGGTGCTAGTGACTAAAAATAGACTGGATGGACTCCCAATTTAGACATGATTCCTGATTTAGACATATGACCAAATTGGACAAGGGAGGATTAATAATCCTAACAGTCAAATCATGAATGATGTGTGATGTATTACTAACCATGGTCACTCGAGATGGATGAGCTATTAAGTATCCTATAAAGACTGTCCACCTCTAGAGTGAATTACTTTATCATATGAACATTGGCCGTAGGAAAAGACGATAAGAAAGAAACAAAATAATGATCGAAAAGAGAAAAATTTCGGTCTCAAGATGAGGAAAATCCATGACGAAAGGAGCTGTGACAGAAGAGGAATAAAGCAAGTCAAAAAGCAATGTTCAACTGATTTTGGGGAAAGAGTTAGTTAAACTAAAAGATTGCTTTTAGTAATAAAGAATGAATGTATTTTGGGATGATAGTGCCTATTTTTGGATGTAACTGAATGTATTAAAATAGAAAGACAACCTGTAGACTAACAGTTGAGAGTCACTCGATGGTTGAATCATTAATTGTAAAAGCAGATAATATTATAAAAGCACATACCCAAGATGCGTGCAGATTGATCGATCATAGAGAGAGTTGAGCATTCAAAGGCAAAGAGAGAATTGATCCAAGCTGTGTGTTGATCTACTATTTAGAAAGAGAGAGAGAGAGAGAGAGACCAAAGCCAGAGAGCATGAGATGAGATATGAATGTATGAATTGTAAATAATATCAAAATAAGAGTCTGCAAGCTAAGTGCGTAGACCAAAGGTGCCAAACCAATTCTCATGCCAGATGGAGAGAACCTTTGTGGTTTTTTCCTAAATGGGTTTCGATTTTATATCTTGTCTCTGTGTATTTTAATGTTTGTGTTGTGTCAAATGCATATTTGATGTAAATGAGCCTATTTGAATGTATCACACATAATTAATGGTGAATAAACTTATATATGTGTCTCACCTGTAACGAGTTAACCTGTGTCAATGCTTTATGTTATATGCTGATTATATATGTAGATGGAATGGAAGATGATTATATTGAATGAATGAATGAAAACAAAAGTATAATTCCCAGTTTCAGTTGAGTGAATAGTATTGCAAGAGTGAAATCCCTAACATCAATGGAGAAACCTAGTTTTGGTAGTCCCCATAAGATATATTGGGTGAGATTTCATTTGCATCGCAGGTGTTACCGACAGAGTCCTGCTCTATTGGGATGATATCTTGGGATTTGTTCATGAATAAGGGATATGAACCTGGGTCAACCAAAAGTACACCAACAAATGGTTTCATTGCCGGGACTGAATCATTCTTGATGGGGATAGGTTTTGGTACCCAACGAAGCTGAAAATTCAAGATTGGGTTGATTATAAGACACTATATTTTGCACAGGAAGAAAGTGAAGGGTCATGACTGAGCCCGACTGAATGGTTGGAGCAATACCTTTACATGGAAATTCATGATATTTTCTTTAGCAAAATTCACATCATATTGCATGAGTGGGTATTGAAGTTGTTGACCCAGAGGAAAATTTTCCAAGGAGGAGAACTGATAGAGTGGAGTCACGAGCTGATCCAGCAGATGAAGAGGGTGATCAATCCTATATCTAGGTATGTCGGCTTCTAGGTCGATAGTATTTTGGGAGGATATATCACAAAAATTGTAGTTGACACAATAAAATCATACAGTGAGACGGAAAGAGAACTTTTCCAAGGTCCTAGAGGTTGGTGATGTTGGTGTGTGAAAAAGGGATCATGAAAAGGGAGTCTGTCAAGTAAGTATTTGTGCACAGAGACCCATGATATACTGCAATAAATATTGTGAGCAGAATGGGTGGCGATAAAGTGAGATGTTTTCTGGTAATAGTGAGACAGAAATAAAAGGTGGGCGTCTAAGGAGTGGAAAAATATTTTGGTCAGGAAATAGAAGAAGGAGTGTGACAAGAAGAGGAATTTGCAGTGTGGTCAGAGGAGAGGATTGTGAATTGGCATCACACCTTGACAGAGGATCTTGTGACAAAGAAGAGGAGTACCAACTTATATCTAAAGAAGCCAAAGAAGAAGAAGCACCATATCCAAATCAAGATTATGGCATACCTGCGACCCCACACACATCACCTGAGGTAAGATCTAGAAACACATCACCCAATGTTTTTTCTAATCAGACTAATAGTAATAGTTGAAATAATAGTTAGGGAACTCCCACTTGCAAAATATTTAGTTATACAGTACCAAGAGTAAACAAAATGAATGGGAATGATATAAATCTAAAAATATTGAATGGAAATGGGTTAGAAGACCCTGAGAAACATTGGTTTCTATGCAAATCCATATGGGCAGTGTGACAGATCCAAGATGAGGTCGTCAAGAAAGCTCAAATGATCACAAAAGAGGTTGTGCGTTGGACTAGTACATGAAATTCTCTGTGGTTGCAATAGGAATTCTGGAAGATACATTAGATAAAATCCTGGAAGGATTAATAGATGAGTTCAAGAAGTTGAAACATGAGTCACGGTGTATTACAAAAATTAAAGAAATTAAGAAATTAACTACGAAGTCAGTTTAGGACTTCAACCAAATATTCAAGACTTTGATGGCTAAAGTAAGTTTTCAGATGTTGGACATCCAACAAAAATAATGGTTTATTAGGGTTATGTTATTGCAAATCCATATTCATTTGATGCATTAAAAGATCATATCACTGAGCGAGTCTCTTGAGCTCACTATGAGGTTGGAAGCCTCACCGGTCGGAGAAACTTGTGTAGGAATGATGCAGATCGATTCGTAACTTTCCAACCTTATATTGAAACTTTATGACATCAAAAAAATAAAGGAAGTACAAGAATAAATATGGTGTAATAGATGCAGAACCGAAGGACATCATAAAGACAATTTCCCGATGCTTATGAATTATGTCGCATCAAGAGCACCATATCTGATGAAAACATAAGTGATGCCTTGGTGTAGAATCTTCCATACTAGAGGACATCAGTAAGAAGAATTCTTATACTTACAGAAAATCGTAAGTGCACCATCTAGTATATACTGTAAGTTTGTTGGTCAGTGGTCCATGATGATAAAGATTGCAAAGAATATCAGTTGATACAAGATAAAACAATCAACACGTACTTGATCAAGAATGACAAATAGATGCAGGTTGACTGATCTCTGACACAATTCCCTCAGGCTCAATATCCATAAACACCATACCCTAAACCTAGGGAGGTGCACTTTTTAGAGGATGAGGATGAAGAGGAGGATTTAGTTGTGGAAGAGGCCAAGTTATAAGTTATAATTGTGGACATCCTCAACACTTTTCCAAGGAATGCATAAATCCTACTATGACTTGTTCATATTGTAAGGATTTTGACCATACTGTTGAAGAGTGCCATTAGTTAATTGTGAAATCACAGGCTAGTAACGTGGGAAATCAGAATTCACCTTAGAATACCAATCCAAACATACAAAATACATATGTTGAACCGAGGGAGGCAAATATTGTTGTCATAACCAGAGGAGGTGTTGCGACGGGAGAAGATCAAGAAGCACCATATGGACAACTGAGAGTGTGACCGTCAACATAAAAGAAATCACCATTTGATGTCCAAAAATAAAAGGAGATATTCTTGGATGATTGACATTAGTTTGTCAACGGAAATCAAACATCGAAGTCTTCTGCTGAACCAAATGAAGGATCGATATTGGATATGCCTCAACGATTCGACCAACTATTCCAGAAGAAACAAACATAAAATGTTAGTAATATAAAGGAATTATTTAAGAGTTGTTTAGCACTAATATAAGATAAATATGTTATAGAAGAGTTGACATCTTTGATAGGATAACCTCAAGAAGATGTGCGGCCAGAAAGGAGGGTTAACCATATTGGGAAAATATTGAAAACTGATTGTGAACTAAGAATGACTACCCAAATAGGAGATTATGACATGGACTATATTATTCTATACTTGGGTTCTGATGTTAACATTCTTACTAGAAAAACATGGGAGAGTATGGGAAAGCTGAGACTAGTATGGGATATTGTCCAACATAGACTAGAAAATTAGTCAAAGGTTTTACCTATCGTTCGAATGATTCAGGTTCCTATCAAGATAGAAGGAATTCAAATTTATGTATACTTTGAGGTGATAAACATTATTGATGATATGAATCTGCATCATGTGCTTCTGGGGATGGCTTATGCTATCATCAATTTCAAGAAGAGGATACTAATGTTTGAATATGAAGAGCTAAGGGTGGTCACACCGCTTGATCCTATAGAATGATAGAGGTATGCCGAGAAGGTGAATAGTGAAGAGAAAGGTGGATATCTTGAGCATATCTATAAAATTACTTATGTAATGGATGATTATGTGAATCCAATGACTAGTGGATTCTCAGTTGGTGAATTGTTAGTTCCTACACATCGGATTCAGGAGAAGCTTTGGAAAACTGGCAGAACCGATTCCATGAAGTGTCAATGAGAAGATTTGCAAGAATTACAAAATCCATGCAACGAGTAGGTATCAAGCTATGTGATCTACCTACCTATGAGGATTTGGATAATCTAGAATATTTTATGATAGGATTTTAAGAAAAAGTAATAGAATGTTATCACTTGTTAGCTCTGGACTTTGCATTGAATTCTACACCCACAAGATGGTTGGTCACACATAAACAGTCTATCTCGGAATGGACCCAATGCCGAATATTGATGGAAGCCTAATTTGGAGAGAAGGTGATATAAATTGGATAGAAATAAATAGGATTAACTTATCCTGTTGATCATATCATGCATTGTTGAGTGACATCTGAGGCATATCCGCGACAGGAATTGGTCCACCAATTTATACACACATTGGACATGATACCAATGAACTGGTATACGTCGGTTGAGCTCCAAAGATGAACAGTAGAATGGGAGGAATTAGCTGCCTATTTCACCCAGACGTTTGAATTTGATAATGATCATCCTTCAATTGATGTCACTCTACAAGTGATCAAGACAAATATCTTTGAAGATATTCCTATATCGATGATGCAGTTCAATCAGAGCAGTGTGACAATCCAGCACTGGATGGATTTATATAATGTAACAAGTGAACCTGATGATGATGGTCCCCCCAACATAAATATTCTTTAGCTGAAGGTACTCACACGATGTAAGTATCGGATTTCTCAAGCGACAAGTCTCTGAATCTATTGAAGATAAAGAAAAAAAACATTGGCTCCCCATATAATCCAAATTTTTCCAACATTGGAGATTATTGGTATGATGAAACTGTTGGAAATATTATGGACCTCCTACATGAGATTCAAGATTTGTTCCCCACTAAGTTTACTGAAATGAAAGGATTTGTTAGAGATCTTGGAGAAATGAAGATTCCATTGAAGCTCGACGCAAAACTATTAAGAAACGATTGTATCCACTCAATATGTGGTACAATGAAAAGGTTAAGATAGAGTTAGATCGAATGCTCAATGCAGGTATCATAGAACCTATTTAAGAATCTGAGTGAATCAACCCGATGGCAGTACAAGATAAGAAAAATGCTGGTGAAGTGCGTATCTACGTTGACCTAAGGAAACTGAATGATTCCTTCCTGCACGACCCATTTCCAAACCCATTTACAGATGAAGTAAAGGATAGTGTTGGGGGTCAAGAATTCTATTCATTTACTGATAGGTTCTTTGGTTACCATCATATTAGAATTGCGAAGGAGGATCAACACAAAACAAACTTTGTAATGAAGTGGGGACGTTTCCACTATATAGTGATGCCATTTGGACTCAAGAATTCTCCTGCTATCTTTTCCATGATAATCATGGCTTCTTTCAAAGATTTTATTCATAAGTTTCTTGAATTTTACTTCGACAACTGGACGGTATTTGGGCCTATAAAAGTTCATATTGAGAGCCTTAGAATGATGCTGGAATGGTGTACATAGTACCATATTTCCCTTAACTTAAAGAAATTCATTTTTTGTGCCCCTTTTGAAATTATGTTTGGTCATGCACTTTGTCACAATGGAATCTTTGTGGATCCTACTTAAATTGCGATCATCATGAAACTAACACCACCCGCGACAATAAAGAATTTGAGAACAACTCTCGGACATACAAGGTAATATCGAAAATTTATCATAGATTATGCAGAGGTGACTTCCCCTATGGAGAAATTATTGAAGAATTATGTTAAGTTTCAGTGGGTGAACAATGCCGAGAGAGTTTGGATGTCCTTAAGAATAAGATGGTCACAACACCCATATTAGTTTTTCCTGACTGGAAGAAAGAGTTTCATGTACATGTCGATGCATCGTCTATCGCATTTAGTGTTGTAATAGCACAACCTAGTGAAGGTTCTATTGATCATCCTATTTCCTTTCCTAGCAGAAAATTATGAATGGTAGAGAAAAACTATACCACGACAGAAAGATAAGGACTAGCTATGGTATACACTCTTCAAAAGTTTCGACACTATTTGCTCAAAGGACATTTCAAGATGTATATAGACCATTTTGCGTTGAAATATCTGGTCAATAAGCCAGTGTTTAGGGGGGAATATTTGTCAATGAATTCTCCTTTTCCATGAATTTTACTTTGAGATCATTGTTAAACTAGGTCGACTAAATTTAGGACCAGACCATCTATCGAGGCTAGAAAGTGGAGAAGAACCCAGTAATCTTGACGATAGTTTTCCTGATGCACAATTATTTTTGTTCAAGATGTTTGATGATCATTATAGAGATATTATACAATTCTTGAGTACATGATATGCACCAACTGGATTCACTACAATACAGAAGAAACAATTAGTTGTACGAGCTGTAGATTTCCAGTTGATCAATGGACAATTATACAAAATGGGACCAGATGAAATTCCTCGTCGTTGTGTATTGGAACATGAACAACCAATGATATTGAATGAAATGCATTCTAGTGTTGCAAATGGTCATTATTCTAGGAAATCTATAGTGCAGAGGATATTAGAAGAAGGATTGTGGTGGCCTAATTTGCATGTAAATGCTCGATATTATTTTCACGGCTGTGATATCTGCCAGAGAACTGGGAAGCCGTCATGACGAGATGAAATGAATATAGTACCTTAGATATATTTACAAACATTTGAAAAATGGGTTGTTTATTTTGTTGGACCTATTAACCCACCAAGGAAAAGAACAGGTGCACGATACAATATCGCTGTGATAGATTTCTTGACTAGATGGGATGAAGTAGCACCAGTAAAGGATTGTACTGTTGTGATCGGTGCCAGATTTTAGTTTGACAATGTAGTGACCCAATTTGGATGCCCAAATATTTTGATAAGTGTTTAACTCACAAAATTTGTGAATAAGTTGATCGAAAACTTAAATCAAGAATTCCATATTTATCACCGAAAGACGACATTGTATCATCCACAAGTGAATGGCCTTATCGAGGAATTCAATAAGATCCTAAAGAATGCATTGAAAAAGATTTGCAATGTTCAAAGGGATGATAGGGATCATAAAATACATGCAATTTTATGGGCATATCACACCACCTGTAAAACTTTGACAGGCCAAACATGATTTTGACTGGTTTATGGACAAGACGCTACCATGTCGATACAATATCTTGTACCCAATATAAGGATAACTGTGGTTACTAAAATGAATGATGTTGTTACTACCAAAGAAAGATTGTTGCAGCCGATCCAACTAGAGGAAGAATGCTTTGCCATAGGCTATCATTAGAATGTCGAGAAGGTGCGACATAAAGTTTGGCATGACTAACATATCAAGAACAATCAATTACACATTAGGGATCTTGTTCTCTTGTACGATAGTAATGTTTTGAAGCATATTGGAAAGCTCAAACACATTGGCTGGGACAGTATATTGTCATCCAAATCACTGAAGGAGGAGAAATACAATTGCATAATTTATATGGTACACCTTTCAAGGGATTGGTGAATGGAAGTCGGCTAAATCCTTTCCAGGATAGCCCAATTTGGTCTACTGAGAATTCAAAAAAAGAAAAGAAACGAGAAAGAAGAAAAGAGAAAAGAGAAAAGAGTGTTGTTTATTAGTGTTATTTTTGAAAAAATTATGAGTTTTTTTGTTTTAAGTTTATGAGTGTTTGGTCGCAGAATTTCTATTCATTGTAGAAGAAAATTTGTCGAAGAATTTTTGTCTATCGCAGTAGAATAAAAATTGTCTCGGACTTTCTGCTTGTTCCGAAGAATAAAATGTCTCATACTTTTTGTATCTTGGAGAAGAAGAAAAAATGTCGCAAACTTTATGTATGTCACCAAAAATGAATATTTATCTTTGAATCTTCATCTATTGCAAGTAAAGAGGTGTTGTCACAGGCTCTATGCCTGTCACAAGAAAATAATTTATGTCACATAATGAATTTTATTCGCAAGTGACAGTTGGATAACATTTAATGTTTGGATGTAGGAGATTTTGAACACGTAGTTTTGGTCACTTCCACTATTAATGCATAATAACTATTGTTGAACTAACATGCGTAGTGGTGTTTTGATTGGTGGTTTCCTTGTAATGATTAGAAATATTGCTCCATGTGACAAAAATTAAGGTCACCTTTCCATTTATTGCAATATTGCGCGAACAAATGATTGGGTAAATGTATATCATCTTCACGCCATTTTTTTTCATTTCATTATATCCAAATGATCGCGCAAATTGTTTTTCTGCAACTGTAAAGAGATGAAACTATTTTTCATAGTGTATGGTCATTTTCATGTCCAGTACGAGCACTGTTCAAGAATCAGGTCTTGATATTCCATTTCCTACGCCAATTTTTTAAGACATCGCAGAATTTGTTTCACAGTCACCAAGATTTGCAAAACCCATTTCAAAGTTCCTTGTGATTCCAAGAGTTGTTTTACGACTAGACCCATCTGGTGCATCAAAAGGAAAATGGTTTACTAGTCGAAAAGTGTGTGCAACAACACCTCCACTAGATGATGACGCAATAGGATATGCATCCTTGTTGCTAGATTATGTCCCACTAAGGCCAACAAATGCGCATAAGGTCAGAATTGGTAAAAATTCCAGATATTTGTTGGTCACACTAGCAGTACCTAAAGGAGTGTGAGTAACAACAAACATTATTCCAAACTGTAGAATATGGGCTTTGTCGACCACAACCTGTGCAAGTTACCGGAACTAGCAATGGACAGATACTTGACTTTTGTCTGAGAAACATAGGATGGCCCTATACACATAGTTCTTGTGGAATGGGAAAGAGGATTAGATAAAATGGAATACTATCGATGATGCACATGCCACATTTTGGCTGCACAATAGAAGTCAATTCCCACATCAAGCAGTTGCTTATATGTTTCCATGGTGGTTGTCTATGGCTCG
The DNA here is from genome assembly GCA_001517045.1 of Pseudotsuga menziesii. NCBI lineage: Eukaryota > Viridiplantae > Streptophyta > Pinopsida > Pinales > Pinaceae > Pseudotsuga > Pseudotsuga menziesii. Next base: position 698,952 of record LPNX010923660.1, read on the forward strand.
GCTGAAATATTTCTGTGGATGGCAAGCTAATAGCATCGATCACAGGGCTTCATTGCAGGAGTTGACCCAACACCATTCTTCGCATGGAAATACCAAGATACAACATTGCCAAACATAATCAAGGATAAGTATGAACCGACTAGGGATAAAAAAGGCTTTTCCATTGCCTCTGTAAATGATACAATTGTTCGATTCATAGCTAAGGTTCTATCCAACAAACTCCTTAGAAAAATGTGACCAAACCAATGTATCACTGGAAGAATTGTTACGACAGAGAAGTGCACAATGGGTTTCCAACTCAACTGGTTGACCTATCTGCTAAATGAGATGTTAGCAGATGCTAAAGAAGTGCAGGAAAAGGTTAATCCATTTCAATATTCTTGGCTATTAATTTTGATTTATTTTGTTGCATGGGAGAAACTGCCAAACTAATAAGGGGTATATGTTACAGTCCAATGTTGAGGAGTTCGATACCATAATATCTAGTTTGACAAAGAGAAACTTGAGAGACAATGAGATAATAATGTTGAGTTCTATCTACAAGTCGAGGTCGTTTGACATTTTGTTAGAAAATAGTTGCAAATAAAGGAGAAAACTTTCAAGCGATTTCATAATATTATAATATTTTCTGTTGGGGCCCCTCACATCTTTTTGGAGTCACGACAAAACTTGCAGAAGCAGTGTTTAGACACCTAGTTTCAACTATCTCCTGTTGAAATTGATTCAATGATTCATGATTGGCTAGAAGAATGGAAAGTTCCTTTTGCAGATGATTAAGTATATACAGAAGAAGTGTTAGTTTTTATATCATTAAGCTAGCATAACATTAGGATCTTTAACTGACAGAATAACAAGTACATCAATCAAACACAAGAGACAATGAACACAGTGTTTATCCTTGGGGAAACCATAAATGGTGAAAACCCCGTAACTTCCTTTGAGAAAGAATCAGCACCAAAAGTAGAACCCAAAATAGTAAGAGATCTCCCGACAACAGTAACCTTCTTCTTATCTAGCCCCAGTGTCTTCTCCTTCCTCAACTATGCGCTACACTTGAGTGTGTATGATTTGTGTGATAAATAGAGAGTCCAGCTCTCTATTTATACTAATCCCAACATGACTAAAACCCTACTAGGGCCGACCTCACTAGGAGAACCTAATAACCCTAGTGCGCTAGAACTCCGGGGACTTTAACCCTTAGACAATAGGAGGGTTACCAACAATGACTTGGCATGACTTGTTTACATTATATATCTTCCCAATAGGAACATCGGGGCATGACTCAAGTACATCCCAGAATAAACATCGGGTTACAATATATAAGAAATACAAGTGAAATACATTTCGAAGTTACATATACATCAACACTCCCTCTTAACTAGGAAGGTATTCTTTCGACACAATTTTCAGAACAAGTCTTCTTCTCTGTATCTTCTGGATCATCATCGATTATTCGTTATCTTCAAGTCTTCTTCATCTTCAAGTCATCTTCATCATCAGATTTGGATCATCTCTTGATCTGGATCATCACTAGATCTGGATCATCACTGGATTTGGATCATCCCTACTAGATCATCATCACTGCATCTGCATCATCATCACTGCATCTAGATCATCAATGGATCATCATCACAGGTGTTATCTCTTGATTCTTCTCGTCATAGGAATATCTACAGAGCCAGCCATTTTTCATGTTGGATGTACATCTACAGATCCAGTCCTTTTTCATACTGGATGTATCATCACAGCTAGTCCTTTTTCATACTAGATGTGGCATCCACTCAGAGCTAGTCCTTTTTCATACTAGATGAGTCTTCACAGAGCCAGTCCTTTTTCATACCGGGTGTGGGATCCACTCAGAGCTAGTCCTTTTTCATACTAGATGAGTCTTCACAGAGCCATTCCTTTTTCATACCGGGTGTGGCATCCACACAGATCTAGTCCTCTTTCATACTAGATGAGTCTTCACAGAGCCAGTCCTTTTTCATACTAGATGAGTCTTCATAGAGGCAGTCCTTTTTCATACTGGGTGTGGCATCCAAACAGAGCTAGTCCTTTTTCATACTAGATGAGTCTTCACAGAGCCAGTCCTTTTTCATACTGGGTGTGGGATCCACTCATAGCAAGTCCTTTTTCATACTAGATGAGTCTTCACAGAGCTAGTCCTTTTTCATACTGGGTGTGGCATCCACACAGAGCTAGTCCTTTTTCATACTAGATGTGTCTTCAGAGAGACAACCCTTTTTTATGCTGGGTGTGGAATCCATACACACATTTGACAATGGAAGGAACCAATCCTCTCACCATGTCACAGCTCTTACATCTGGCCATGGAAGGAACCAATCCTCTCACCATGTTAGAAGGGCACTACACTTATATCTGACCATGGAAGGAACCAATCCTCTCACCATGTTAGAAGGGCACAACACTTATATCTGACCATGGAAGGAACCAATCCTCTCCCCATGTCAGAAGTGCTTAGCACAAACATATCACTTCCTCTTGGGAGGAATCTCAATCTGGAGAACACCAAGATTCTCCCTGAAGTATTCAAACTTCACCCTAGCTAATGGCTTAGTCAAGACATCAGCTATCTATTCGTTCGTCACAACATACTGGAGCTTCGCTACTCCTCTCTGCACCATATCCCTGATATAGTGATTCTTGATCTCGATATGCTTTGACTTGTCATGGAATACTTGATTCTATGACAACTTTACACAACTTTGGTTGTCACAGTATATACAAGTAGCATCTAACTGGAGATCAAATAAATAAGACAGTAGCTTCCTCAGCCATACTGCCTCACAACTAGCTGAACAAGCTGCAACATACTCTACTTCACCTGTACTTAGTGCCACGGAGGATTGCTTCCTGCTAAACCATGAGATCATACCTGATCCCATACTGAAGCAACACCCTGAAGTACTCTTCCTATCGATGGCACTGCTTGCACAATCCGAATCAACATAACCCTCTAGGTTAATCTTCTGATCAGTCTTATACTTGAGCCCATAATCAACCGTACCCTTCAGGTACCTCAGAATATGCTTTGCAGCATTCAAGTGAACATGTCTCGAATCTATCAAGTACTGGCTCAAGGTGTTCACAGCAAAGCAGATATCTGGTCTTGTGTTCGTCAGATACATCAAGGACCCAATCATCTGACAATACATCATGGCATCAACTGTCTCTGATGAAGCATCACTCAATAGCTTCAGGTTTGATGCCATAGGTGTGGTTAATGCCTTGCAGTCCATCATCCCAAATCTCTTCAGGATCTCTACTACATACTTCCCTTGTCCAAGGAAGATTCCATCCATAGTCTTCCACACCTCCACCTCTTGTAGATCCACTTGGAAGTTACAACTAAATTCCCTTCTGGTCTTGGGACCACATCCCAAACATCATTCTTCATGATCAATTGATACTCTTCAATCATCGCATCCTTCCATTCTTTCCATTCTGTCTCTTCTTCATATTTGGAAGGTTCTTTATCAATGAAGTCACATAGCAATGCTACATAACTGGAATAGGATCTAGTCCTCTTTCTTTCTCTGAGATTCTCTTCTGGAACCCCATATCTTTCCACATCTTGAATAATCTCTCATACCAAGGTTTCCTCTTGTGAGGATTCTTCTCCTATGGTGGATCGACAGGTCTTTGTGGTTCTTCAAATTCTCGATCTTCTTCTTGAGTTTCTTCGTTCATTACTGTATCATGAATTTTAGGAGCTTCTGCTTCTTTAGGTTCTTCAATAGGTTTCTTTTTGGATTTGATGTAGGATAAATCTTCGTCAAATGTTGCATCCCTGCTGATATCAATCTTCTTGAACCCTGGGAAGTATATTATGTAAGCCTTCAAACTTTCAGAGTATCCCACAAATATACCCTTCTTTCCTGAAGGATCTAATTTTTTTCTCTTCTCTCTTGGAATGTGTATGTACACAGGACAACTGAATATTTTGAGATGGCTGACTTCTGGTTTCTTATCAGAGAAGAATTCTTTAGGAGTCTTGTTCTCGAGTACTCTGTGTGGAGTACGGTTTTGTACATACACTACTGTTCTGGCTGCTTCTGCCCAAATATGCAAATGAATATCTTGATCATGAAGCATAGCTCTTGCGGCTTCCATGATAGTTCTATTCTTCCTTTCTGCAATTCCATTCTGTTGTGGATTATAAGGAGTGGAAAACTCCCTCTTAATCCATGAGTCTTTACATAGTTCCTTGAACTCATTCGAAGTGAATTCTCCGCCATTGTCTTATCGAAAAGTCTTGATTTTCTTTTCAGTGTGGTTCTCGATCAAGGATTTGAATTCCTTGAACTTGCTAAATACTTCATTTTTATTATTCATGAAGTAAATCCATGTCTTCCTAGAAAAGTCATCAATAAAAGAAACATAGTATGCATACCCGCTTAGAGAATTTGATGACATTGGTCCGCATACATCGGAGTGGATGATTTCCAAGATTCCTTTTGCCTTGCTCTCACTACTTGGAAATGTCTTCTTTGTATTCTTTCCTTTCGCACATCCTTTGCAGACCCCTTCATGTTTTTCTTGAATTTCTGGAAGACCTTCAACAACTTTACTTGCAAGTGGTAGTGCTCTATAATGCACATGTGCAAGCCTTCTATGCCAAAGTTCATTTGGTTCTACTGAGTCGTGAACCAAAGCTTGTTCTTGTTGGCCCTTCAGTTTGTATAGTCCTCCTTCTTGTTCCCCAATCACTATTGCATCATCAAAAGTCTTTCCCTTTGGCCACATAAGAACTTGGCCATCTACAAAAGCAACCCTCATTCCTTTTGCATCCAATGCGGATATGGAGAGGAGGTTCTTCTTTAGTCCTGGAACAAATAATACATTCTTCATCTTCAAAGACTTTCCAGAGTCTAGTATGTAGGATGATTCACCACTACCTTTTATCAGATACTGGTAGTCATCCCCAAGTTTCACGTTGTGAGGTGACTCATGTTCAGATAGCTTCACAAATGAATATTTGAATCCCGTCATGTGCTTGGAAGCACCACTGTATATGAGCTAATCATTGCTTCCATGTGAAACAGTTCCCGTAAGAGCAGAGATCAGCACATATTCTTCATCACTTGAAGAATTAATTTCTTGTCTGGTTCTCTTTGTGGAAGGTTCATCATCCTCTGCAGCATGAGCATGATGTCTTCTCTTGTTTCCCTTCTTCTTCTTTGAATTCCCTTTGTTAGGAAATAATTTGGATATGTGACCTTTTTCATCACATGTGTAACATCTAACAGTTTCCCAATCTCTTCTAGAGTGATAAGGCTTACCTTTGGAGTGATGATGGCCCCTTTTGGTTTTCTTGGTGTGGGTGGTAAGAGCTTGATATTCACTTCCCATATTTTCTTCTCGAGCTGCTATCTGAGCTTCTTCTTGAGAGAATTCTTCCCATAGTCTTCTGAACTTGACTAACTTCTTTCTAGCACAGATCCCTTGAATGAAAGAGTCCCATGATCTAGGGAGACCATTCAAGGTGGTCATCACAATTTCTACATTTTCTACTTCTTCAGCTATTGCTTCCTGCTGCTCCTTGATCTGAGAGACCCTTGTAAAGTAAGAATGAATAGTCTCAGCATTCTGGATCTTTACATTCTTCAATTGATTTCTCTGAGTCATCTTCTGTTTATGTTCTTCCCTTCAAACAATTTGGTTAGGGAATCAAACATAGCTTTAGGTGTCTTGAGGGAGGACACCTGTGGTATGATGTGATCCTTGATAGAATTAGCAATTATTCTTTTTTCCATAACCATATTCTTCTTATGTAGGGCATTAGCCTCATCTCCCTCTGGAACTGGAACCTCCTCACTGATATAGGTGTCCAACTCATTTTCTTCCAGGACCAGGGAGATCCTATACTTCCAGGCTCGGAAGTTATCAGCTCCCTCAAGCTTTTCATCAAGCTTGGTATGATGAGAAATATTAGACTGAGAACCTCAAATGGAAATACAAAAGATTTATATCTTACCAAGTCAAGATGTCAGATCTGAATTTGGAGCTGAAATCCTACAGTGCTGGTTCAGTAGCAAATTAGGGTTTTTCTTTTTCAGAGTTCTGTCCACCCAAATGCCTTGAAATTTATCCCTAACTTTGATTTTGGGGAGGAGATCAATCCAGGCCTGGGCTCACTGAAAAATTTCTCTTCTGTGAAAAGCCCTAATTTCTGGCAGTAGTGTAGGGTCCAAAAACTGAAAAATCTTACTTTGCTTCGACAGAAAGATTGCGCCCTAAGGAGGAGAGTCGTTCCACCTTACTTTTGATGAAAATCTGTGGAAAAATATCCACAAACTAGGAATCCCTAGTTCCCGCAACTGCACAGTGTCTTCTTCTCAGGTTAGCTCTGATACCATGTTAGTTTTTCTATCATTAAGCTAGCATAACATTAGGATCTTTAACTGAGAGAATAACAAGTACATCAATCAAACACAAGAGACAATGAACACAGTGTTTATCCTTGGGGAAACCATAAATGGTGAAAACCCTGCAACTTCCTCTGAGAAAGAGTCAGCACCAAAAGTAGAAGCCAAAATAGTAAGAGATCTCCCGAATGCAGTAACCTTCTTCTTATCTAGCCCTAGTGTCTTCTCCTTCCTCAAATATGTGCTACACTTGAGTGTCTATGAGTTGTGTGATAAATAGAGAGTCCAAATCTCTATTTATACTAATCCCGACATGACTAAAACCCTACTAGGTCCGAACTCACTTGGAGAATCTAATAACCCTAGTGCCTCGGAACTCTGGGGACTTTAACCCTTAGAAAATAGGAGGGTTACCCACAATGACTTGACATGACTTGTTTACATTATAGATCTTCCCGATAGGAACATCGGGGAATGACATGACTCAAGTACATCCCTAAATAAACATCGGGTTACAATATATAATAAATACAAGTGAAATACATTCTGAAGTTACATATACATCAACAAGAAGAGCCGCGAAAGGATGACCCATCCACAAATAAGAATGGATACAAGGGAGATGATATACCAGCATAAGAGAATCCACAAAGCTCTCCCCCTCATAGTCAAGTTGAGCCCAGCATGACTCCTAAATATCCAATGTTTGGAGATAAGAGAAATCACTTAGATAAATATGGGAAGGGCCGAAAGAAGAGGAAAGACGACTGGTTATATGGAATTTTCAGCCTTACCAATGATGATTACACCCTTATGACATAAAAAAATGGAATAAGTTTACAAGGAAATCTGGCAAAAAATGGATGAGGGACATACAAAATTAAAAAGCATCATAACTGACTTACTGTAGACACTTTGTATTGCAGTGAGAGAAGTACGAGTGGTGGTTGACTAAATGTGATACTTAACTATGTCGTTGGACCAAGCTGACCCATCTAAAGAGTGACCTATCGAGGAATCATCGATGCTAACTCCACCAATAAGGATTCAAGTACTGGGTCAAGCAATTGAATTAGGGACACTAGAGATGAACACCATGGCCAAGGACCGTGGTTATGCCACTATGAATTTATCTACACTACCGATGTATGAAGTGCATGCTATTAAGAATGTTGTAGTCACATAAATGAATACTAGAGAATGTGCATTTCTTAATTATGTTAAGACACTGCACGAAATAGTTAATACAATGAAGAAAATAGTGCAGAACACAGAACAACAAGAAAAAAGGTCGCAAGAGGACATGCATCGACGGGATGTCATCGTTACACTCGCTTTTAGTAGCTTTGTGGATGAAGGTATTAGAGAAGAAATGTTTTTAGAATCCAAAGTATTTCGACTTGGAAAAGTAGCTAAGAACATTCATAAATGGGTCGTGGAATTGGAATAACAGATGAAGCCCAATACACCTCTAGAGGTAATGGCAGAGCATAGAAAAGTAGCAACTGAGGCTGTGATGAAGAGTGAAGAGGTGGAGGCACTTTGTGCCAAAGCAGCCGAGCAAGTTTCTTAGTCATGGGAATGTTTTATTGATGATGAAGAGCTAAAAAAAGTAATAGAGAAGTTGCATACTATTGAGGTAGACTTAAACAAACCAAAAAAATGATCTAAAGAAGCTGCTAATGACTAAAAATATGAGCAATACTATTGATCTAAAGAAATTACATCAACAAGTAGTAAGACTCCAGATGCATCAGCAGAAAAGGACAGACTGGGTTGCAGAACTTTAGGTACAAGCAAAGAAAGTTCCAGGTATCATTCAACCTGTACATGAAAAGGTGTGACAATCCTTGGAGTTGACAGGATGGCCAAATTCAAAACACATCAGTTCCGAACTTGAGGAAAAATTAAAGATAGTGGAAGAAGAAGTGCAAGAGGAAACCAAACAAGTAGTGAAAATCTTTCAATATTTTCAAATCAAGGTCACAATAACAGAGGTTTCAGATTGATGTGGCTCAGGCCGAGCCATAGGTGAGTGTTGAGGGATTATTGGCCCTAGGAAAACAAGAAAAGAAAGAACCATAATAATGATCAAGAATATTAATATTCAGGTCCCAAGATGAGGAAAATATGCAAGGAAAATATGTGATGGTCAAAGGTGCCAAACCAATTCTCATGCCATATGAAGAGTACCTTTGTGGTTTTTTCATGGATGGGTTTCCACTTTATATCTTGTCTCTGTGTGTTTTAATGTTTGTGTTGTGTCAAATGCATATTTGATGTAAATGATCCTATCTGAATGTGTCACACATAATTAATGATGAATGAACTCATATATGTGTCGCACCTGGAATGAGTTAACATGTGTTAATGCTTTATGTTATATGTTGATTATATATGTCGATGGAACGATAGATGATTACCTTGAATGAATGAATGAAAACATAAGTATAATTCTCAGTTTCGGTTGAGTGACATGATAGTGTTGTAAGAGTGAAATCCCCGATGTAACTGCAGAAACCTGGTTTTGGAAGTCCCCATAAGATAGATCGGGTGAGACTTCATCTACGTCCCATGTATTCTTGACAAAGTACTGCTCTGTTGGTTCAATATCTTGGGCTTTGTTGATGAACAAGGGATATAAACCCAGGTCAACCGAATGTAATCCAACTATGAGAACTTGGAGCGATAGTAATTCAATATGATCACATCATTGGAAAAATATCCTTAGTATAATTGATATGATAGATAAATTAAAGTTGGAACATATGGACCATGCATATAAGTAAAGAGATAAAGAGAAGATGTATTGAGAATAGAGATAACTCGAATTGCATTATAAACACTTCAGTTAATTAAGGAGAACTTGAATTGTTAAACTTTGATGTTGTTAGCAAGGAATACTTCAACTAATTTAAGATAACTTGAATTGATTACTTTAGTGATGTAATAAAAAATTCCTTTAGTTAAAAACATTAACTAAGTGTTAATAAAGAAGACTGAGTTAACTAAAGTATTTTGCATGACGACAATTTAGTTAAACTAAAAGACAAAACTTGGGTTAAAAGACGACACTTGAGTTAGCCACCTAAATACTTGATCTAGCATCCTATATAAGGTTGAATTCATTTTGAAGTCAGAAGATAAGGATATGGACCATGATTGAGTCAAATGGTGATTTGTCATGCAGGAGTTGATAAGACCATGTAAAAAGTACAAATTGGTGTGTCCACAGGGTGCATTAGTGCATAAAATTCAAATTGGTGTTTGCACGGGGTGCATCAGTTAGAAAGTACGGATTGAATTGTGTGTTGGGCATACAACTATCTTCATATATTCTCTCTTTTCTCTTGGTTAGTGATTACACATGGGTCCTTGGTACTTTTTTTATATGAATCAGGGGAGCTTGATGTTATATGTTATTGTAAAATATAATCTCTATTATCTAGCATTTTGCTAAGGAATATTTTTCTAGGATTTTCTCCCTCATGTTGTAAAGGGTTTCTTCAGGGTAAAATTCTATCTCATGTGTGAATTCTTAATGCTTATGATTTTTCATTGATATAAAGTACTTCAAAATTTTTTCAAATAAGATTAAAAGATAAAATTTCAACAAATTTCAACATACATTGTTCTCCTCGATGCCCCTTGACATAGTTCTTAGATTCTCCCATTGTAGGGACATCACATTAGTGGATGAGATTATTAGGTATGTTTCATCACAAGGTAAAGTCCCCCCACAACCAAAAACCAACACTTGTAACACCCCCTATGGTGCTGCAATATACACCCATCCTCTTGGTGTCGACTCCCACTACCACTTTCCCAAATCCTCCATTTGGACAGTTACAATATAGATGCTATAATTCTACTTACCCAAATGCAAGCTAAGTACAATCAGTTTCTCCACCACAAATGGCACAACCTTCTCCTACATCCACATTGAATGGAGCAAAACAATCATATATCCCACCCCGAGGTACAACCATTACCATCCATACCTGTTTCCTCCTGGTTCGTCCCCCATGCATCATATGGGGGTTAATTTAGTCCAACTTTCTTTCCAACAACAAACTCAATAATTTGAGCAGTTGAACATTGCCAATCCATTGAATCCTCAGAATTAGGGGAAGGATAAGGGAAGGAACAAGATGATCCATCAACAGGGACAAGGGGGGAAACCCCCTCCCTAGTAGAATCAAAACCTTGGTAACCAACAAGGGTAAGGGGAATCCCATGAAACAAGGAAGAACCACAAACATGAGGACCAATTACTCTTGCTCAACCTATGGTGAGTATGGTGATTACACTCACTATTTCCTGCTTTCCCCGACTTCCAACAATTGGTGGAAGCGAAGAAAAAGACACCAACAACCCCCCCTCAGGTGCCTAATGCAACACAACCTTGGAAAGAATATCTTGCAATAAAAATTTTATAATCAAGGTGTTATCACTCAACAACTAGGCCCTCACCCCACAAGGGATGGTTCATTTCAAAATATTTTCATGAACTTAACAACTGTTAACCTACATACTCGAGCCAAAGGGTGCACCAGGATTGAGACCTCACCAGTCGTAGAGGAATCCCCCATCCCCCCAAGAGGCACTTTAGAGATTCCACACCCTAACGCAAAACAAATCCTAAGGATACCAAAGGAACCACTTCAACGTACCATGCATAACCCTCATATGAAATCCACCTGCAATTATTACAATATTGTGGGATGATATGGATCTATATCCAATTGCCATGTCCACCTTATAAGTGCTCTAATATTATCCAACTAAACACAAGGCACTATTGAATGCACTTGGCTTCATCAAACCCTCAGACTCACACCTCATGACTTTCTACATTGACAAAGATGGCCCATGACTACCCTCATTAATCACATTCCAAGTCCTAATCATAGTTAAGAACATTACGATTAATCGATGTATCATCAATGAAGGAATGCCCACTTGAATCATGTCCTCAAATGTTTGGAAAACATTGAAATCACCTGATTTAGTCCAATCCTATATCACGCTATCTACATATGATGGGAGACCATCGCAACCATGAGAATTGTACCCGAATGTTCTCATCGAGATAGGGAGCAACATGGTCATGATTGATGGGGATGATTGAGAGATAAAAAGGCGGAAGGCTTGATGGTGATCATGGAGGTAGGAATGGGGGGAAGCTCTCAGGCCTCCCCAACTGAAACATCAGGGGGGATTTCAAATTGGTGGTATTCTAATCCCTCTAGAGGCAATGGGAGGAGAGGGTTAGCAAAATCAAGATCCAGAGTCGAGAGGTCCTTCAAAAGAACGAAGTCCAAGTCAGTGCATGACTAAAGTTTCCCAGATACCTTCGATGCATATTATATTGAACAAACTTAGGGATAATATCCAATATATGCAATATAATTCGCTCATAGGCAAGTTTGTGGGAATGATAAGCTCGAAAAAATCCCTAGTGTGGTGGATAAGGTCAACCTGGAAACCTCGGGGACACTATGATCTCCAAGTGGGGTCAATAGGATTTTTCACCATCTCTTTTTTGAATATGGAAGACAAAACAAAGTTCTAGATATTGGACCATACTTATTTTATTCGGCAGGATTGTTCCTAAGACATTGGAAGGAAAAGTTTTTCCCGAACAAGGAGGATATGAAAGTTGCATCGGTATGGATCTGACTCTACTCTCTCCCAAGTGAGTATTGGGACATTGAAATTATGGAAGATATGGGAAACAACTTGGGGACTTCTATCAAAATTTCTAAAAAAAAGAAGGCACAAAGATACACGTACTATGCAAGAATATGTGTATACATGGATTTGTCCAAAGAATTACCATAAGCCATAAAGATGTCACGGGAAGATGAAGAATGGGTGCAAACCCTATACTATGAGAAAATCCCATTCATGTGTCGTATATGTCATGAGTACAGACATCTGTTTAGAAAATGTCCTATGAATTCCCTAAAACTGACATGTAGGAAAGAGGAGGAAAAAAAGGACTAAGGGTTTACTAGGGTTACATCTCGTAAAAGAGGAGGGAGAAAGCATCAAAAAGTGGAGGTAACAAAAAATATATTAGTATCCAATCAATTTGAATCCTAGAAGACCAACCTGAGGAAATACCCGAACTCATTATTTCATTATGAGAATAAGGATGACTATGTAAATACAACGAATAGTGTGGCAGAAGGAAGAGCTAATGAAGAGCTAGAAAGGGACATATGGGTTGAGGAAGAGGATAAGGACATTGGAGATATGGATCTGGAAGGCTTTGAAAAATATTGTGTCAATGTCAAGAAAGGATATGTCCCCCAAGATCATGTATTTTTACTAAAGGAGGAAGTCATTAAAGCAAGGGATCAACCCAGGTTCCCACAAGGATCACAAGAGGAAGCATGAAGAAATGAGCAAGAAGACAGGGAGGAAGTCAAACAGGCAGCGTATTTCAGAAGCTGGTATGAAGTTGGTCGAATCAGTTTAGTGCCCTACCATTAAGGTTGATTTAGGATTATAATTCCCTCTTCCTAAAACTCTCGACAAATATAGTAACCTAGAATATAAGAGGGATAAATAGCCCTCAAAAAGAAAAAAAATATAAATAAAAAGATCCATAATACAAACCTAGTCATTGTTTTCCTACAAGAAACCAAATTCCTGAAGAACCATATTCAGGAAATAAGCAAGAAAAATTGGAAAAGGAGTGAAGGAAAGAGTATTGATGCAAGAGGGTTTGCAGGAGGTCTAGGAATGTTACGGGATCCTAACAAAGTGTGTCTATATGGTTTCATAGGAAACCATCGATTTATTTCAGTAGCATTTAGGGTTATTGGTTTCTTGGTTTCAGGAATCATAACCAATGTATATAGTTGTCATAATCCTTGAGAAAAGATGGATTTATGAATTCCCTCAGAAGCATTCACGAATGGACAGAGGGGAGGCATTGGATTTTAGGTGCATATTTCAATCTCATTACCTCGCTAGAGGCAAATAAAGGAGGACGACGAAGGCTTGAAGAATAATGTGAGTTATTTAGAGATACTATTGAAAACATTATATTGGTTGATTTAATTTCGAGACAAGGAAGGTTCACCTGGAACAATAAATGAAGGGGAGATAGGCATATAGCCTCTCACCTAGATCACTTCTTAGTTTCTAAGTCAATAATGGAATCAAGTATCAAAATACATGCTTCAATTCTTCCAATAGTCGAATCATATCATTGTCCTATGGAGTTATGGTGGAGTGGAATGGCTTCACAGTTCAAAAAATCCTTTTGATTTGAATAATTTTGGTTAAGAAACCTGATATTCAAAGAGAAAGTAGGGTAGTGGTGGGGAGACTTAAGAAAGGGAGAGGCCAAAGCATGTACATGTTTAAACAAAAATTAAAGGGTCTAAAAGAAAATATCAAGAAATTGAATACAGAGGAGTTAGAGAATTTCTTTGCAGATAAAACATTCATTGAAACTAGTATGGAGGAAATACACAACAAGGGCATGAATGAAGGATACACTACCTAACTTTCAGAAGAGTAAGAAATCATGTGTAACAAGCTACAAGAAAGAGAGAAACAAGAGGAAATCCCGTGGTTCCAAGAATAGAGAGTTAGTTGGATCAAATGTGGGGAAATAAATACAAAGTTTTTTCACATATTAGTCCTCCAAAACCAATTGTATAATATAATTCTTACAATTAATAACTCCAATAGTGAGAGTGTGGAAACAAGAGAGGATATTGAGGAGGTTTTAAGACATCATTATCAGGGTATCATGACTGAGCCAGTGCTGGATGGGAGCAGGGACATTTATCAAGTAACCCATCACATCCTTATTCTTATTTATCAAGAGTAGAATGACATGTTAATGAAGCCGATCACTCTCCGTGAAGTAGAAGAGGACATTAACCAAATGGTAGATGGTAAAAATTTGGGCCCTTATGGCTTCATTAATAATTTATTTCATCACTGTTGGGATCTCATCAAGCATGAAGTATGGTAGATTGTGGATAAATATCAAAAATCAAAAAATATTCTACCTGCTTTCAACGCCACCTTCATCACTCTCATCCTTAAAAGTGAAGGAGCAAACACTCTAGATAAATTTCAACCTTTAAGCCTATGCAATGCCATATATAAGATTGTTACTAGTGTTATTTCAAACAGAATCAACCCTATTATACCATCCTTTATCTCTCCAGAACAGTAGGGGTTTGTTGAAGGTAGTTAGATAATGGATAGTGTCATATTGGTTCGTGAAGCACTCCACTCAATTAAAACTGAGAAGATCACTAGGATGATGGTGAAACTTGACATAGCTAAATCCTATGATAAACTCAATTGGAAGTTTATGGGAGAAATGCTTAAATCCTTTGGATTCAAGGAAAATTGGATCAAGTGGCTCATGAGTCTTATTTTACTAACATTCTTCTCCATTCTCATTAATGAAGTTCCTTCAGGTTTTCTAAAACTCACAAAGGGCATAAGATAGGGAGATCCATTATCCCCCTTCTTATTAATTATTATGACAAAAGGATTGGGAAGAACGATTAAGTCAATGTAGAGAAATCACGAATTGTAGGGGATCCTAATCCACCCAAGAGAGGACAAACAAACACACCAATGGTTTGTTGATGAAACCATGTTGATGGACCAGCCCTCTATCCAAGAAGCCAGGAATTTCAAAATTTACTTGACAAATTTTGGTAAAGCATTGCGTCTGGAAGTTAACGAACAAAAGTATCGGGTTTTCTTCTTTAACACCCCTAGGATTACTAAGTGCAATATTTGTCAAATTTTGGATTTCAAGAGATATACCTTCCATCCAAATACTTGGAATCCTCTTTAGTTGATTCTATGGTGAGGAAAGGATCATGGTCCAAACTGTTGGATAACATGAGGAAACGTTTAACAAACTGGACTATGAGGAAACTGTTTTTTGCGAGTAGGATGACTCTGGTAAAATAAGTTCTTCAGGCTATGCCAATTTATTTTCCTTAGTGTCCCCGAAGGAGATTTTGAGAAAAATTAGGAATATGCAACGAAAATTTCTATGGAATAGAAAAAATGGGCTTTGGTAAAGTGGGAGACTTTATGCGCCCCTAAGAATTAGGGATGACTTGACCTTCATGACCCTGAGAAGGATAATTATGTAGGTGGGGACAAGATATGGTGGATATGGGTTACCTACAACCAGGAACCATGGGATAAGGTGTGGCATAAAAAATATGTTGAGGAATGGGAGAAGGAAAACCTCATTCATTTTTTTGAAGAAATCATAGGGTCTCACATATGGAAAACAACCAAGCAAGGGAGGAAGCTGGTCAAGGACAATAGCTTTTGAGAAATAAGAAATAGATGAATGTCTCTAGCGTGGGATGATTCTTTGTAGAAAATGACACCATTGGACAGAAATGAAGAGGCCCCTCAACTCATAAGGGAAAGTGTCAATAAATATATAACAAAGGTTGAGGGCCTATGGGCGAACCAGGAAAATGAACAAGATTATAGGGTATGTGATAACGTGGAATGGTGGAAACAACTTGGACCGAAAGAGGAAATGGACAGAATTGAAGAATCCTCAAACAACAAAAGAATTATGATTGACATTGGGGAATACAAACTCCACTGGGGATTCATATCAAAAGGTTAGTTCACCATCAAGGAATCCCATGACCTGTGGGTGGGTTATGATAACCAACCTATGGATAAGAAATGGAAAAATCTATGGAAGGTAAAAATCTAGCCCAAAATCTATCTTTTTAGTTTTCTTGTTATTAAAATACATATACTTATAGGAGAAAATATTAAAAAAACAAGGATGCAAGGCTCATACCAGTGTTGTATGTCAAATAACAAAAAAGAAACAATGGACCACCTCCTAGATTCGTGTCCGTTTGTCACTAATTTATGGGATTGGGGGGGGCATTTCCTTTAGAATATCTAATAGAATCATAAAACACCTAGACCATACCCTCTCCTCTTGGTCGAACAACCATTTCTAGAACCCTATCATCAATCGCCTCTAGGAAAAAATTTTGCACTTTGTGCTCTAGGAGATATGGAGGGAATGAAATACCAGAACATTTTGAGGAAAATTTGAGAATGAAGACAGGGTTTGGACCATCATAAGGAGTAATATGATAGAAGTGATAAGAATGAAAACGTGAAAAAAATCAAAATAGGAAGCAAATGACTTTGAGTCTGCCATCATGAAATATTGGGGAATATCCGGGCCTTTGCGTTGTTTTGGAAGACCAAACAAAGATTCTAGAATAATAACTACCACAAAAATATTCTCTCCTCCCCCGACAGGGTTATTCAAACTCAACTTCGATGGAGTGTCCAAAAAAAATCTAGGTCCATCAAGATATGGATGCATCATCAGAGACCACCAAGGAAGAATGCAAGGTTTCAAACTCAGCTTCATGGGTATAGAATCCAATTATGTGACAAAGGTTGAAGGCATTTTGCAAGGAATCCAAATGACCAAAGAGTATAACCAAACCCCAATAATTGTGGAAGGGGTCTCCTAAGTGTTGTTGTAATTGTAACTTCGAAATATATTCTGATGTATATTACTATTCGATATTGTTGTACCCCCATCGGGGATGTGTGTTCCTCCTTTAGAGATGTCATCTTTGTGTATAGTCACTGAGGTAAACCCTCTGTTGTAATTCAGGAAATAGTCCCCAAGTTAAATAAAGTAAAATATCTTTATGTGTATTCTTAGGTAGGTTGGCCCCACAAGTAACCTGGGCGACCTAGTGGTTGAGTTAACAACTCAATATAAGAATATAAATAGGGAGGCACCCTCCTTATTTGTCACACACTTCACTTTCTATCTCATGTGCACTGTAGGAGAGAGAGGAAGAGGAGGGACAGAGAGCTGCTACAGACATATTGTTCTTGGGTTATTATATATTGTCATCTTATATTTGTGACAGAACCATTATGAGAAAGTTTGTAGGGTTTTCTCCTTTATGGTTTCCACGATGAAAATCTTTGTGTCTTGTGTATATTGTGTATCTTTGATGTATTGTTGTGCTTGTGATTGTTTAAGATAAAGATCCTTAGTAAAATAAATCAGAAAAACTAACATGGTATCAAAGCCACCCAGAAATAAGGCACTGCGCAGCTGAAATACAACTACAATGGCAGCTACTAGAAATTAGGGTTTCATGCTTGAAAACCCTAAAAGACTGAATATAGTCATATTAGAAATTTTGCTATAAATAGATATTGGAGGAGTCTAAGGAGCCAAATTTTTTATAGGCTGAATATGAAATCTTTCTGTACCTTGTGTGAAAGTTTCAACCTCATATTCTATATACTTCAGGATATATGATTTCCACAAATCATGGTTCTATCCTCGTCCACAATACAATCATAAATAGGTGACCTAAGCAGAATTGATATATCTCGAGATATGAAGGTCCAAATTAAATTTCACAAGATGTTGTAGGAAGGGAACATACTTTAGTTATTGTGGTCTGATTTTTAGACCGTGAAATGTGAAACGGGGACACTTGGCAGTCCATACAAGTTCACTATGTTGAGCATTCCTCAAAACAACCACCTTGGGAAACTCAACATAAGTCCCACTTGGAGAATCCAATTATTCTATAACATGTGGGGATGAAAAGAATACAGATCATGATATCTTAGTGTGAAGTTTCATATTGTAAGGAGCCAAAAATTTGGAGATACAACAAATGAAATATTATACAATTCCGTAGAAGAAATTGGAGAAACTAGAGCTTCTCGTTCTGGGAGTTTTCCACCACTGTTTTCAGAAACGGAGTACATTGGACAAATCAACTTGAAGAGGAACATATTGTTGTCCAATCAGAAGTTTGAAATTATAAGCTTGGAAAATTAGGGTTTTTTTCTGACAAACCCTAGATCAGCCAACTCCAGAACCAAGTCAGACATCTCAAATCGGTAAGATCTAAATCTTTGTTATTTCCTTTTGAGGTTCTTATTTCAAAATGACTCATCACACCCAACTTGATGACAAGCTTGGTGAATCTGAAAACTTCTGAGCATGGAAGCATAGGACCTCCTTGATTGTTGAAGAATATTACTTGAATTGATATATGAGTAAGGAAGTTCTAAGAGCCCGAGGGAAATGGGGCTAAGGCTAGAGCCAAGAGAATCATTGCAGATTCTATTAAGGATCATATCATCTCTCATGTGTCATCCTTGAAGACACCAAAGGAAGTGTTCAATGTCGTGTCGAAGCAGTCGAAGAAGAAGAAGAGATTATTGTAACCACCTTAAATGGCCTCCCAAGATCATGGGATTCATTCATTCAAGGAATGTGTGCCAAAAGGAAGTTGATTACCTTCAATAGAATCTAGGAAGAGTGCACACAAGAAGAAGGTTGACTCATAATAAGAGAAGAGAAGATGGGAGCAACTGAAGATCAAGCTCCCATGATTCAAAGAAGATTCCTCAAGCGATGAGGAGTATGAAGGATTCAACTCATGAAGAACTTCTTATCCATCTCAGCATTTGGATAAGAAATTATGCAAGTAGAAGTCTCAATAAGGATTCTACCCACTAAACAAACAAAGATGAGTGCTTAATTATCATTTCATGATATTGTTTGGTTGTGCACTTGTTTCTATTCAGTTGAAGTGTTATGCATGCTTGAGAGTTTTCATTTATACTACTGAATTGCACATGATGGGAAAGAAGTCAATGATGTTGCACAACATTCCATTGCTACCTATCTAGATTGAAACCTCTTTGCTGACATATTAGGAGTAGTACACACTCTTAATAACATTGGGTTAGAAGGAATCTAGAAGTTATTGTATGTGTACGAGATATGGATGATTATTGTAGCATTGGCTAAGATAGTTGCATGACTATGTGACATATATTTGTCACTATTAATATGTTTTGGAAATTATGAGATGTTTTTAATCATGCAACTAAAATTGAATTGTAGATCATTCTGAAGAAAAAGTAACGACAGTTCAGAAGAGAAACCTGAATCTCCTTGAGTTAGAGACATCGTGGCGAAAGAAAGAGCTTCAAAAGAATATAAAAAGAATGGAAGATCCACCTCAATAGATGAAGACCATATTGGGCATGAGAAATCATATAAGATGAAGAATAGTATGACGAGACTTCCAAAGAAAGTAAGAGGCCTAAAAAACACTCCAGTTATGTGACACTGTTGAGAGACATAATTGATGCAAATCCTTCCAGCTATGAAGAAGTAGCCAAGAAGAAAGAGAAGGAGACTATGATCAAACAATACCAGTTGATCAAGAGGAATGGTGTCTAGGATGCGGTGTTGAGACCTGAAGGTAAGTATGTAGTGTCTTTCATATGTATCTACAAGATATAGGATGCAATAGATGGAAGCATCGAGGGATACAAGGCAAGATTTGTAGCACGGGGCTTCTCACACAAAGAAGGCATAGACTACGAGGAGACATTTACACCAATTGCGAGCTACACTTCCAATAGATACATACGTGCAGGTATGAGATGAGAGACACACCAATTGGATATCAAGACAACATTATTAAATAGTGCAGTCTAGGAGGAAGTGTACGTAGAGAAACCACTAGGAGTTGAGACACATGACATGCAAACTCATGTGTGCAAATTAAATAAGGCCTTGTACGAGCTCAGAAGGCACCCATGAGATAGCACATATAGTTACATGAGGAGCTTGAATATCACCTAGAGTGATGAAGATATTAACCTTTGCTACAAGGTTGAATATGAAAGCCTATAGAGGATGACAAGCTCACAGATGGGTGCGAGAGGAACTTTTCAACAAAGTTCAAGACAGAGGATCTTGGTATCTAGTCACATTAAATGGATACATATAATATAAGTAGAATAGGAAGCTACTTGTCAGTCTTGTACATAATGTTTCGATACATATAGTACAAAATACTGAGGGAGGATGATACTTCGCTTCAGAGGGAGTGATTGCAGAAGATCCTCAAGTTCAACATGGTACGGAAGGATGGACAACTTACTAATGGGCATAGGATTTACTGAGAGTAAATTGGATTCCAACCTTCACTTCAAGGTTGAAGGAGGAAGACTAGTGATTTTCTTGTTATATCTCAATGACCTATTTCTAACAGGAGAGGACAAACTCATTAGAGATGCAAGGAGGAGACTTACCACCGAGTTCGAAATGAAAGACCTACTGATGATGCAATACTTATTAGGCATGGAGGTATGGAATAATGTAGATGGTATTTTCCTTGGTCAAGCAAAATATACAGTGGAGATTCTAAAGAAACTTGAAATGTTGGACCACAAGGCGATAGCCACACATATGGCCTCGAACTTGAAGCTATTGTGTGATGCTTCATTAGAGTGGGTTGATGCCATGATGTATCATTAGATGATTGCCTCATTGATGTATCTGACGAATAAGAAACCAAACATATTCTTTGGTATGAACACCCAGATCTAGACGGAGCCATTTTTTGCAAAGCATGTAGTGAGTTACCCTAAGGGTATAGTTTAGTATGGGCTCAAGTATGATATGAATCAGAAGAGTAACTTGCACTGCTAATTTCATTCAGATTGGGTAGGTAGCACCACTAAGAAGAAGATCACTTTGGGTTTCTTCTTCAGTTTGAGATCCAGTATGGTATACTGGTTTGGTAGGATGTAGTCCTACATGGAGCTGAGTACATCTGAGGAAAAATATGTTGCCACTTGCTCAGCTAGTTGTGAGGTGGTATGTTTTTTGAAAGCTACTATCTAATTTGATTGATATGACTTGCATTTTTTGTGTGATGCAGAGAGGAGCAGTAAAGCTCTAGTATGTGATCCAGATCAAGGCTCCTCAAAAGAGGGAGTGATGAATTCTAGCATAGCTGGAGATACAAGTTATCCAAGTGTAAAATTCTTGGTGAAGTTCGTAGGTTACTCATATGTAATCAGTCTATGTTGTCCTTGGATGTAATCAGTCCCGGTGAAGCTCACAGGTTATCCTTGGACGTAATCAATCATGATGTAAATCTATGCTAAAAATGGCAAGAGTGAAGTTTGAGTACTTCATAGAAATAATTGGTGTGATAAAGAATGAGACCTATCTAAAGAGAGAGTGATGATTTCTAGCATAGCTGGAGAGATAGGTTGTCTGAGCATAAAATATTGGAAAATATTGTAGGTTTCTCAGACGTAATCAATCATGTAGGTTGTCCTTTGATGTAATCAGTCCTGGTGAAGCTCACAGGTTATCCTTGGACATAATCAGTCCTGATATGTTTCTATGCTAGAAATAGCAAGAAACCAGAATACACAGATGCATGATATCTCACATGGGAAATGAGACAGAATGTTCGAGCAGGAAAAATCCCAGTGAAGCAGGACGCTTGGACGTAATTAGTCCTGCAGGTTTTCTAAGTGTAAATGTGAGTCCTAGCATGATACACAGGTTACTCAGATGTATTCCATCCTGAGACAGGTTATCCAAATGTAAATATGAGTTCTGGCATGGTACACAAGTTATTCGGATGTAATAATTCCTGTGGGTTGTATGAGTGTAAAAATGAGACCTAGCATGGTACGCAGGTTACTTGGATGTAATACACCTGAAGGTTATCTAAACAGAAAAGACATTGGATGTAGGTTGTTAAGATGTAATTCCTTGACATTGACCTAGAACGTAAAAGGTGGATGCAATAGGTTGTTTGGTCGTAATCAATCCTTACATATATATCCATATATGTGTGTTCCCATGTTGAGATGATAAGGTCACAAAGAATGAGAGGTGCACCTAGGTGGTTCTCCCTTACTGGTAGAACATAGGTTGGCCATGGAGAGACGTAATGCACTGATTGTGGTCCTAGAAGGTTCTCACATAGTGGTAGATGCAAGATTGTATTGGTGAAATCCTAAAATGTTCCTATGTTGATAGAATGAAGGTGTTACGTATCTGGGATGTATTCTATGTTCTTTTTTTTGTTTTGTACAGGACAAAAGAGGTGATATGGATACGAAAATATAAAGGTAGGAAATGCAGGTTATTGTCGTGGTAATGTAAAGAAGGTCCTGGAATGTACCTACGTGATAATGATGAGGTGATGGTAGGAAACGCAGGTTATTGTAGTGGAAATGTAAAGAAGGTCATGGGATGTACCTACACGATGATCTGATATGACGAGAAGACGATAGGAGACACAGGTTATTGCAGTGGAAATGTAAATAATTGTCTTGGTATATACCTACACGATGTCTTACTCATGGATATGATGAAGACGTAGATGAGGTCTAGTCCTACATCCAACATGAAAAAGGGATGGCCCTGTAGAAACTTCCTATGACGGATAGATGTGACAGATTGGACAGGATGTGAACAATGGAAACAAGGACACCAATGACTAAGTGACGATGATCAGATGTGTTGAGGACTACGACGAGAGAATATCTTACGATTTAAGAGGGAGTGTTGTTGTAATTATAACTTAGAAAGATACTCTAATGTATATTACTATTTTATATTTTTGTACCCCCATCGGGGATGTCATCATTGTGTATAGTCACTTAGGTAAACCCTCCATGTAAGTCAGGGAAATAGTCCCCGGGTTAAATAAAGTAAAATTTATTTATGTGGATTCTTAGGTAGGTCGGCCCCATAAGTAACCTAGTCGACCTAGTGGTTGATTTAACAACTCAAAAAAAGAATATAAATAGAGAGGATCCCTCCTCATTTGTCACACACTTCATTTTCTATCTCATGTGCGCTTTAGAAGAGAGAGGAAGAGGAGGGACATAGAGCTGCTACATACATATTGTTCTTGGGTTATTATATTTCGTCATCTTATCTTTGTGACAAAACTATTCTGAGGAAGTTTACGGGGTTTTCTCCTTTATGGTTTCCCTGATGAAAATTTATGTGTTTTGTGTATCTTGTGTATATTTGATGTATTGGTGTTCTTTTTATTCTTTCAGATAAAGATCCTAAGTAAAATAACTTAGAAAAAATGACACTAGGTGGTCATAAACATGGAAACAAAGACCCACCATGGAAATTCAAGCGCTAAGGTGGAAGAATCATAGAGATTAGAGGGGAGATTGGAGCAGCTGGAAGAAACCATAAACCTTATATGGATGTTACTTTCCACTATGTCAAGAGAAATGGAAATAAGATGGCGGACTCATTGGCTAACCACAGGACTGAGACCAAACAAACAATTAAGGCTAGGGACTAGGTAAATGTGACTGATATGACATCCGAGGAAAAATGTATCAAAATAATGAATCAAGACATGATGCAAAATCATGACATAAAAGGGGAAGGACAATGAAAGGCCTCGTGCCAATCCATGTGATGTTGATTTTATCTTTCTAGCTAGCCGTGATTTTTTTGTGAAAGGTGGAGAAGCATTAAAACTCATGTTCACTTGGCCTCTTCATGATCTTTTCAATTCAATATGTGAGAGTTCAATAATTAGAAAGGAAGGTGGCGTATCTAGTCAAGCACATGGGAACTATCCCTATAGGTCTATGGAGCACGAGCTGGTTTTAATGGCAGGTAAAAGTCTCATCATGTCCCATAATGGTAAGTTTCTATATAGAGAATGGAAAGGTGGCGAAAAAAGGCATGAGCACAAAACTCGACTCTGCATGCAGTTATCCATTACCATTGGTGAAGGTGTTCTGGTTATAAGAAGAATGGAAGCTAACTATAGGGAGAACGAGGAGTTAAATTTGGTAGAGAGACGAGTGAGGAGAAAGAGGGAGAAGGTTCTAGAGGAAGAGAGAAGTCAGGTGACTCGGGCTCAGAAGAAAGCTATGTGGGAGGCCCACATGTTTGAACTAAGCTTACCTATGAGAATTCAGCAGAGGACCACGACGGTTGAACAAAATGTATGGATGGGGCTAGACAGGGAAACCTTGCATGAGGAATGTCGAAAAGTTAAAGACTGGGCATTAGATCCAAGCACCAATGCGAAAAATAATTAGTCTCTATGAACATAATATTTCTCTTTTCTGGGTTATGAAAAACCCGATGGGTCACACGATGTGGGAAAGGAAAGAGGATAGCAAAGGAGAGGAGCCTACAAGCCAGTGGCAGAAGGAGATCTAGGTAGAGTCCAAATAGATGAACCTCAATATGGATCCCATTCTATAGGGTATGAGTTATAGGGGTGTCCATGTTTCAAAGGTCTTTGTATTTTTAGTATGTCAAGTGTTTTCATGAATGTAAACAAGGACTATGCTATAACAATATGTTATGTGTCAGGTTGTGCTTTTATATTAAGGTTAGTAAGGTAAATGGGTATAAACCTGGTATTAAGTGGAATGCTAATGTTAGGTTATGGAATATTTAGTTTTATTTTGATGTATTATGGCTAGAGAGCTGGGTAAGCAAAGTTCATGAAAGGGAGATGGCCTATTTTTCTATGCTGTAATCTGATCCTTTATATATAATAAAAATCCTTACTTACAAAAAAAACATGTCCATGATCGATATTGAAGTAGTCGATACTCAAATTGAATACAATATCCTCTTGGTTCGTAGCTATATGTATTCCATTAAGGAGGTCTCCTCCTTGGTCTTCTACATCATGATTTTTCCCTTTAATAGGAAGAAATTCACCCTTGACAAGCGTAACTACTATGACCCCCATGCCATTACCAACCTTGAGAATGTCCTATCCATAGTAGACAAAGTAAACCAACCTCCTTACATTAACGTTTTCCTGGGGATGTACAAATATTCTTACCTCCTAGGAGCATTTTCAGGCCCTCCATATGAAATCCCAACCTCAAAGGATGGTTTCATGTGCACCATTTTTTCCTTTAAAACTGAGTCTTGTAACCCAATGGATTCACCCTCAACACCCTCAACTATTCATAGAGTATAACAAACCTTGAATCCCTTTATGTTCCCTATGTTCTAGATACCATTATTGTACCCCCCTACCAAATTTTAAGGAACATTGGTTATGGCTCAATTAATACTTCCTAGGCACACTTTTGGAATCCTTGTGTGGTACCTCACACCACCCTACCCAGATATAGCATCAAAACCTGTAGCACATTATGAAATTGTCCCAGTTAAATGGGTTACTCCCTTGGATCCCCATCCTGATCCAATGTTACCTTCAACCAGGCCATAATCATATGTTCCAAAAGCTACCAATGGTGGAATCATTCAACCCCAAGTTAAAAAACCCCACCATGAATAAGAAGACACCCGAATCCTCATTGGGAGATGCTAAGCCTAAAGCTGGAGGCACCACACAAAAAATGGTGAAGGCCCCCATCATGACTAACAACCCTACCATGTGATTCACCCCCTCATGTGCTCTATGTGGTCAACAAGGACATGCGATGAACCTATCCCCTACCTTACCAGAGCTCGAGAGTCAACTTAACACCCATGTAGTAGTACACATGCCTCCCTAGTTGAGGCAGGGGTCACCACAACCTCCTTAGAAACTAATAAGACCCCATAGTCCAAATCATTATGCACAAATAAAGCGTGTTTGATTTGCTATAAATTTTGGCATTATACACACCCCTTATCTCCCTCGATTTTGGGACACGTTGGAAACTATTCCACTCACCCGCTCTTTGGTTGAGGATCCTTCACCTCAACCAAAAGAAACCACTTGTATCAATTTTATTACTACATTAGTAGCAATGACAATCATTCCTAGCATGGATATGGTCATCACAACAATCGGATCACCCAAGACACATACCCCATGACTAATACCTATTGGCCCAATTTTCAAACCATCACCATGCCCAAACCGTAGCTCCATTTAACAAACCATTTTCACCACCATGATTGACACACTAAGAAATAAAAAATGATACCACCCTCTCCTCAATCTAGAACATTTCATTGACACGGAATTTTCACACACACACCACAAGTGCACCATGTTTTGGTTCATATTCCATCATTGCTAATACCTTTGTCATGTCCTTTACTACACTTGGGTATTTGCATCATGTGTGCAATATATTTACCAAAACATTAATATTTTCCACCTCCATAGACAATAATTCAACGCTCTTATCACAAGTATTATCTTGGAACTGGAATATGGGAAAATTTCTCCCTCCGATTGTTACACATAAATCTCATCATCAACATGTGATGTGACCCCAAACACAGTATTTTCCCCTCAATCCCAAGTCATGAAGTAAAATCCTAGTCCAGATATCAATCTTGCATATCAAAATCCAGCACCGCCCTTACCCTTTAATCAATGAGCATTACCCTCTTCAGGATGCCTTTAATCTTTTGGAAGTAGGTGGTGGCAATGCCTTTAACCCTTGTGCAAGGTGCGGTTCTGCCCTGTCACTGCTTTGTCTTAGTGGGGAAGAAGTGGTTCCCTTGGTAAAATGGTAAAAAGGAGAGGCCTGGCATGTGGCTCCCTTATCCCTACACCTGAGAACCACCTGGGGTCGAGATCCGTCCTTTTAGGATCTCCTATCCACCTCACCCACCATTTCCTCAATCATCCCTATCCTCCCAAGGCCTATAAAAGTAGGCTCATATCCATGGTTGAGGGAGAGAGCAAGGTTATGTTGGTGCATTGTTATTCTGGCCTAGATTAGTAGGGTGAGCATAGGAGGAACAAAGTTGGAGCTACCGGGGACAAGATATTGGAATTGTGAAGGAGCTTATTGACACTAAGGCATAGGTTGTAACTTTTTCTTCTTTATTTAATGCAAAATTGGTTCTTTTCCCATAAAGTATATTGTGTTAATATCATATGTTTTATTGTTAGATTCCTTAGTCACTAGCATAGAATAATGGAACATTTTCTGGTGCTTTTTGATCTTGTGTGTTGGTTTCATGTGATCATGCTGGTACATTAGTGAAGAGCTATTATTGCAGGAGACAACCACACTTTTCATTAAAATTCCTTTATCCCAGATCTCCACCCATTCTAGGGAAAGTCTTCCAATTCTGTTGTGTACTATTTGTCCTAGATCTGAACCATTCAGACTAGAGGAACAACTCCTGTTCGCAGGAGGTGTATTTTTTCTGTCAACAAATTTGGTGACTCTGCTGGGGAGGACTTACTTTCATCATATCTGATCTTTCTTGGTTTAACTCTTTTTCTGAAATCCAAGCTCCAATTTTACATAATCATATCTACTAGCCGATCTAGTTATATTTTGGTTTGGTATCATCAAATCTGTTTAGATATGAGTTTTTCTACCTTCTGTAATTTATACTCCTGTCAATTCATGATTTAAATGCCAGTTGCATAGTGATTATTTTTTCTTTTTTCGCAATTATTTTCTTTTGGACATCTACAGGGAGCCATGCATGCATAGTGGGCAGTAAGTAGTGCCACCGCCTGGACTTACTGAGAATAAAGCAATGCCACCGCCTGTAATCAGAAATCGGGAAGCAATGCTCTCTTAGAACCGCTCTATCAGTGACCCTCTCGAAGCGATGCCAGGTAGGATTTTCCAAACTTTTTTTTTTGGTTGGCAAAGTGGTGGAACCCCCCTAACTAGCAGGGTTTCAATTGGCTAAGTAACCACAAACCAGGGGCATCTAAGCCGTCAAAATCACCCAGGGATTGCACCTGGCCTGGACCGCACCGACCCTTAACATGGTTGGAATTTTTGGTATCCGACGGGATTAGAACCGAAGACCTTTCAGCTTAGGGGGGTGTCTTAACCACACCCCACCACCAACTGTTCTACATCTCACGGATGGTAGGCTTTTCCAGACTCGTTTTTTCAAATTTTTTTGTAAAACATTTGTGTGACTTGCTTTCAATTCTGAGTGTCTGGGTTTGTTTAAAAGAGATCTGAGTGTTTGAAGTTCAAAATTTAATGTGGTAAAAGGCTTATTTTGTTAAAATCAAAGAGCTAGGATAGACTCATCTTTTTTATCTGCCTGTATGCTTGGTTTTAAATTTTTTGAAAGGAGTGTTGTTTGAAAGCTTAGCATTAGTTAGATCTTAGTCTTATTGTTTGATAAATCTAAAGAGAAATACTTGCTTGATTGGATTTTTGTTTCATTTTTTTCATTGAATTAATGAAGGACTTCTTTTTACTCATTTTAATTTTTTTTTGAGATCTAGTTATAATTCTGTTTGAAGTCGAAATATTGGACCTTTGACCAGCCTAATAAACTTTCAGATCTCCATTTTTCTTCTTTCTTTTTACATACTTGTCTCAGTCAAAAGAAAAATATTAGTAGTTTTAAGTTAGATCTTTTTGTCTTTGAAGAAAAAATTGAAAAGTACTTAGCATACCTTTGAGTGTTGCTTGTCTTTCTTTTTAGGGAAAAAGAGATCTCTTGTTATCTGTTTGCTTTCAAAAGCTATTTTAGAAGTGTTTTGCTTGTTGAAATTCTGAGAAAGCTTTTGTGAGTTTGACTGTTTGGGAACATTTTGGTTTTGAAACAAAATTGAAAAGAAAAAATACTCCCTCCTTCCCGTAAGTAGGCATATCTTGAATGGTAAAGTGAAAGAATTTGCATGGCTTTACATTTATGTCAAAACTCCATGCATTCACCTAATTGCTCAAGTTAAAATTAACGGTATTTATAGGTCTAAAATTGTATAGAAATTTGAGTGATAAGTTAGTGACGTGTTTCCACGTCATAAAACGTAGGAGCTATCGTTATTTGCCTACACTGCAACCCGGGACCCGCGCGGTTCTTCCACGAACTGTTAGTATATCGAATGGCCTTTCACATACCCTTGAGGTATATAGAAAGGTACTTTGTGTACTCGATTGTATATCGAAGGCCCCTTATGAACAATTGTGCATTAGATAACACTACTACAGATTTTGGCTCCCACATACCTTACATATATCAGGAGACCCTACTAGGATTCCTTGTCCAACTGAGAAAAACCCTTTGGCTGTCTTGTTTGGAGGAATACACTGAGAACAACACTCGAGGAGATTACTATGCATGTACCTTGAGTATATTGCGAGTTGCACCTTCTTGACAATCCTGGTGAGAGACCGACTATTTTGACCTCATCTTATCACTTAAGCTTGCTTGTGACCTATAGTTTGTGTAGGAGAAATTTTTATGTGATTTCCTTAGTTTTGAAACCCTAGGTTAGGTTTTTAGAGACCATACAATCTGACTGAGTTTCAATTGAGACGATTCAGAAGAAAATAGGGCTTACCACCTGACTTCCACCTGCTATAGGGGAGAGCCAAATGGAAGCCATAGATCAAGGAGCTGCAACTGACTCCCATGTGGAAGGAAGTACAGTTGTAGAAAGAGGAGAACAATTCATTACATAAATCCCTTGGTCAAACAACCACATGTGGCTGATACTTCCTTCCATTCTTCGAGGGAAGGTCATACAGATAGTCCTACTGAAACTGAATATGGCCCTAATGCTCCTTTTTGGAGAACTTCTATGGGTCAATCCATTTCTAAATTTGGGGTCACTAGGCCTTCTTTTGAAAACCCTCCTCTATGCGAGGATGAACATAGAAGAATCCAAGATTCTCTTAAATGCACTCGTAATTTTTTAGAGAGAATGGAAAGAATTATTTCTTCACTTGTATCTTACAGAGAATATGTGTCTGCCCTTTTACCCCATTTGTCAGATCCATGGCCTTCTGAATATTGTACACTTGCATAGGTTTTGGGTCCTACAGTGAATAAGTCCTATTTAGTGGTGTGATTTTTCATAATCCAAGTCAAACCTCCAACCCTACAGTTGTAAATCAAAGATCTATGTCTAGTCCTCCCATACCCTCTGCAACTGGGGGTCAATCCTCAGCTCAAATGGTGTCCATACATTCTAACACAGGGGGGCAACCCACGATGCAAGTTACGTTACCTGTTAGTGGAGTTTCTACTATTACTAGACAGACTTCTACTATAGGACAACTTGTAGTGGTTGTTCCCCCTACCCATATCAACATGGTAAACCCTCCGTCGAGTTCAGGCCAACCCTTCAAGGAACAACTTGTAGTAAGCCAACCTTCTTGGGGTTATGGTTACCCAAGAAATCAATTACCTATAGCAAATGTTAATTACCAACCTACATCTACAAGAACTATGTATCCTGGAATCCCGTACCCTGGTAACATGTTCACGCCGTGGGGGAAACCTAATTGGTCTTACATGAAAAATATGGGAGGAATGCCTATTCTTACTGCTGGAGGTGTCAGAGGGCCACCTTATGGTGGTCCACCTTACGGGGGACCACCAACTGGAGGACCACCACCCAGAGGCCCACCTCCTGGGGGTCCACCTTCTAGGGGACCACTATTTGGCGAACCGTTGTTTGGAGGTCCACCACCTTCAGGTGGCCCTCCTCCTGGAGGCCCTTCCCCATCAGAAGGATCTTGTTCCCATCAACCAGCTCAGCAACCAATATATCAATCAGCTTATGGTCCTACTGGTACTCATATGCCCTATCAATATTACCAGTATGTCGAACCTAATCGACAGCTTCCATTCCTAGCAACATTGGACTTGCCTGATTTATCCAAGTTGATTAATGATCCCACCTAGCATAATCCTTCATGGCCTTCTATTCCAGTTAAGTTACGATCATACATTCCAAAGTTTGATGGGAAGTAGGGAGATGAACCTAAAAGTCATGTCACGAATTTCCATCTATGGTGTTCTTTGAACTCCTTGATGGGTGACTCTATTCGATTGAGACTCTTCCAGTGCACTTTGACTGGTACAGCCATGAAGTGGTATATTGAACTTCCACAACATTCATTTGTGGATTTTAGTGCATTGTAAACTATTTTTCTTACACACTTTTAGCTACCCATTCGTTATGAAATGGGTACGGGCATTTTGACTTCTCTCCATCAAAACAATTCCACACATTTTGGACCATATCCATGAGTGGATACAGTGGAGAAGACTTATTAAAGCTCCCATCCTAGACCAACTCTTAGCTGATTGGTTCACTAAATCCTTGTTTCCTCCTATCGCCCTAGATGTGGCTATGGGTGGTGCTGTTACCGAAGAGCAGGCTATCAGTTGTGCTCAGTATCTGGACTTGGTATAATCCCAATCTGGAACTTTGTATGACCTCATCCCTCAAGATCCTTGTCCTAGCACGGACCCTGCCAAGACACCCGCAGAAAATCTTGTTGACGGGGTTGTTGGTTCAACCCAACCCTCATTAGTAGCCAAATCTACCAAGCAATCTACTGCTTTTTCTACTGCTCCTTCAACTCTTATGGTTTTTGCTGAGGTAAATTCTATTCAAAGTACACAAACCCCAAGAAATAAAAAAAAAGGAAAAAATAAAAATAAAAAACCTAGGAACCAACAGGAGAATACCAAGACTGCAGCCACAAAGAATGATAACAAAGGGAAAAGAAAAGCTAAGTACCCTTTCTTGTTATGTGGGGGTGATCACTTCATGAAGGAGTGCCCTCGTTGTGAAGAGATTAGTAAATTTTTGAAAAGTAACCCTACACCCGTGATACTTACAAATCCTTTCCCATCTCAACAACAATTGATAGACACATGTTTAATCAAGGGACCTCTAGTTCTGCAGAAGAAATCAGGATGATGTCTTCAGATACCATCAATTTAACTACTCGTAGTCAGTCATATGACAAGCCTACAAAGAAGAAGGACGAAAATCCTTGGCCAAAGAAATTTCCTTCTACTAGTTCCCCTCCATCTTCGTCTAAGGGTCCTCTTGTGATTGAGAAACCTAATATTGATTTGATTTTACGACCACCTAAGGAAACCCTCAGGAAGGATTTTTTTTAATCCCAATTCCCAAGATGCACAATTTTATAATGTTGTTGAATATTTAGCTCAGGCACCTTGTGCGATGTCTACCCTTGAGGTACTCCAAAGTTGTCCAACACAACATAAAAAACTGCTAACGGATTTGGGGGCATTAGACCCATATAATACCAACTTGATTCATTTTAATGTGGAGAAATTTAAGTCCATATTACCTCTCTAGCTTGCATTTCAAATTGCCTCTAGAGTAGTTGGGAGAAAGGTCCATCGGATCGTTATGGGTGAGGGAGCTTCGACTTCATTTTTGTTTATAGCCTGTTGGAGAGCCGTTGGTTCTCCTGAGCTTACCAAGTATCCTACGACATTAAAAGCTTTCGATGGATGAGGTTTGCAGCCTCATGGTCTGTTACCAGGTCTTTCAGTCGAGCTTGGGGGGAAATTGTTACCATTCAGGTGGAAGTTGTTGATGCCTCGTTGGATTACAACCTCCTATTAGGGAGAAACTAGTTTTATGCTATGACTGTTGTTGCATCAACGATTTTTTGAACACCCCATTTTCCTCATTTGGAAAAAATTGTGACTATTGATCAACTCGATTTTTGTTCACCAAATGTTGCCACTCCCACCATGAATAACATCCCTATGTTAGGTCAATCCCTTCCTCCTTATTAGTCGATTGGGGTAGGTATGCTGAAATATTCCACTCTTATGGGAGTGTTTCCTTCAGCCCCTCCTAGTACGGAAGTGGCGACAGTGAGCATGATTTCCACAACTGGTTATAGTGCCAAAGTCAAAGAAATTGTTGATTCATCCTCAGGGAAGTTCACCATCAATGAACTTCTTTTCTTCCCAATACCAATTCGATAGGTTTTGACCTTGTTTCTCTTATCAATACTGATATTGTCACCCATCCACAAATGCTTGTATTATTGAAAAATATAGAATGTGAAGGAAATATTTGCAACATAATTAAGACAAATTTGATGGACATATCAGTCAAGCTTGGAACCATTGAGCATTTTCACGTAGGGCAGAATTGCTCAATGGAAGAAACTGAAACATATAGAGAATTATTCAAAGAATTCTGAGATATTTGTGCCTAGACATATGAATAAATTCCTAGGATAGACCCATCTAGTGTGGTTCATGAAATTAAAACCTATCCCATGACCAAACTTGTCAAGTAGAAATTATGTCAATTCCATCCTCAAAAGGCCGCAGCTATTAAAGCTGAAGTAGAAAAAATTCTAAAGGAAGGATTTATTTATCCTATACCCCTGACGAAATGGGTATCTAACATTGTCCCTGTGAACAAAAAGCAAGGCACCATTAGAGTCTGTATTGATTTTCAATACTTGAACAAATCTTGTTCTAAAGACAACTTTCCAACTCCGCATATTAACCAAACTATCGACAATTATGCTGGAAGTTTCATATTCTCATTCATGGATGGATTTTCTGGCTATAATCAGATTGAGATATTACCCACTGATCAGCACAAAATGAAATTTATATGCCCATGGGGAACCTTTTCCTATAGTAAGATACCTTTTGGCCTCAAGAACATTGGAGCTACATTCCATTGTGCCATGTCCTATGCGTTTAATGATATTAAGAACATCATGGATCCGTACCTTGACGATCTCCCAGCTCATTCAGAATAACAAGAGGACCACCCTGGGCATCTGTGGGAATATTAGGGACATTTTCCTGAGATGTCGTCATTATAACATACGGCTCAATCCACACAAATGTGTTTTTTGTGTTGAGACAGGACATCTTCTTGGCTTTGTGGTTTCTAAGGATGCCATCCATATTGATCCACTGAATATTCCTGCTATATTGGCCCTACCTGCGCCAACAAACATCATTGAGATCCAAAGTTTGCAAGGGAAGGCAAACTTTCTTCACCATTTCGTTTGCAATTTTGTTGAGAAAATGCATGGTTATATGCGTCTCCTGAAGAAATATACTCCATTCTTTTGGGATGACTAGGCCCAGCAAGCCTTTGATAATCTTAAGAACGCTTGGACTCATTCACCTATGATACACCCCCCATATTATTCAAAGGACTTTCTCTTATATGTTTCTTCCTCCACTACTACCATTGGAATGGTTTTAGCACAAGAAGATCCCTACAGCCAGGAACACGTGATATATTATACCAGTAAGAATCTCATTGATTCTGAAACCTGATATTTGTGTGTGGAGAATTTAGCATTGGCTATGCTCATTGTTGTTCAGAAATTTCATCATTACATATTTCTTCACACTACCACGTTACTTGTAGATCAAAACCCTATGTACTACATCCTAACTCGTTAGGTTCTAGGGGGGAAATATTCTTGTTGGATTGTCATCCTACTGGAATTTGACCTTGAGTTTGCCAAGGCCACTTCAAAGAAATACTTGGTCTTTGCAGAGCTAATGTGACCTTCATTATGCTTTGATGGATAATGAGCCTAGTGATTCATTTCCATATGAATTCTTGTTCTTGATAACCACAATTGAGCCATGGTATGGAGATTTAATCATTTATTTCCAAACTCAAATATTTCAGCCCAATATATCCCGTGACGATCGTCGTCGTATCCATTACCATGAAAAGTACTACCTCATCTTAAATGATAGATTGTACAAACGTGGTATGGATTACATTCTCTAACGATGCCTTACACATGAAGAGGTTGAACATGTCCTTAATGATTACCACTCTAGAGCATGTGGTGGTCATCTTTCTGGGATGGATACAGCCCAGAAAATCCTTCACACTGGCTATTTGTGGCCTTCAATATTCAAAGATTATCATGAGGATGTTAAGAAATTCCCACCCTCCCAACATATCTATCCAAAAAAGCGCACCCATCCTGCTCCTTTACACCTTGTCATTACGGTTGGCCCTTTTTCCAAATGGGGTATTGAATTTATGCATTGTAATCCTACCTCAACTGGGGGGCATGGTTACATCATCATAGCCATTTATTATTTCACAAAATGGGCTGAGGCAATTCCTACATATGCATAGGATGGTAAGACTGCCACCCTCCTTTTATTTAATCATGTGATAACTAGGTTTGGACTCCCACATTCTATAGTCACTGACCATAGATTGCATTTACAGAATCAGATAATGACTAAGTTGAGTACTAAGCTGAGTTTTTCGCCATGAAAACCCAACTCCCTACTATCTACAAGCTAATGGTTAGGTCAAGGCCATTAACAAAGTTTTAAAAACTATGCTATGGAGGATGGTTGGAGATCATAAATCCAACTGGAACCTGACTCTCTTTTTGCTCTTTGGGATTATAGGACTTCAGTAAAAAAAATGACTGGTTTTACACCTTTCGAGTTAGTTTACATACTAGAAGCTTTCCCTCCTATCCAATGCCAGATTTCGTCACTGAAACTTGTGGTAGAACTTCTACCAAACACTTCCACCGAGGAAGAAATATTTCTATACCTGACTAATCTTGACGAAACTAGAAGAGGTGTTGCCTTGGCTAATGAGGCACATAAGAAATGCGTCAAGGCATGGTATGATAAATTTGTTCAGCCTCATGTTTTCAATGAAGGTGACCTAGTTCTGACCTATGACCAGAGACATGATAAACTAGGTAAAGGGAAGTTTGAGTCAATGTGGTATGGTCCCTTTATCGTTAGCAAAGTTTTAGAGAAAGGGGCTTATGAGCTCGTGGATTATGACGAGATACCCTTCGGGAAACCTCGCAATGGGTTGTACCTGAAGAGGTACTATGCTTAAACCATTTTTGTATGGTACCTTGTATATATGTATATTTTTTTCTTTCAATGTGTTTTGCCTTGATTGAGTATGGTTTTGAGTTTAGTATCATAACTATTTATACCATGTTTTGGTTAGGCAGATCAGATGGATTTTTATAGCTTTTTTTATGGTGATTGCCATTGTACCTTGAAACTTGATTCAGCTACTTGGGTTTTGCATTCCCCAGCTCATGACTTGATCAGTTTAGGAGTGGTTTGTATTGGTCCCGCTACCAACAACATTGCCGAGTATCAGGCAGTAATAGGTCTACTGACTAAGGCTGCATATCGAGACATTCATGATTTGGTAGTGTTTATGGATTCTCAATTAGTGGTTTGTCATCTAAACCATGGCTTACAGAAATATCCCTAGGTCAGACAATACAGTTGTTGATTTGTTAGCAAACTACATCCTAGACTGGTATATTTCCCATTTATAACTTGTAAAATAAACATGGTTGATTGTAAAATAAACTGTAAATGACACATAAATATCATGTAAATATGATTTCCATTTGAGACATATAAACACTAGTTATAAGTCTATATATATATATATATAGATAAAGAGTGTTTTTTACAAAAAATGTGGTCATGAGACCTCATCTGAAGCATTGTGGCTTTTAGGAAATACAATCAGCTTTCAGTAGTACATCATGTAGACCACCATCTAATGATTCTCATGATAACACATGATGTCCCATGATACCCTACATAGTAATCGGCTGAAGCGACCTAGCACTCCTACAGTGTATATTTGATACCTTGTAGGCAGGTCATCTATCGTTGTGCTTGGGATGTAAAGAGTCAGTTTCTCTAGGTTTTCCTCCAACTCAGTGAGCTGGTCATCACCTCTATGAAAAAATATAGCTCTGGCTCACCTGTCCATTGGGGAGGATCCCCCAAGCCGTGCATCACCAACATCTGCATGTAAAAATTTTAGGTCTTGTTCTACCCATAAAAACATAAAATATAAAAATATAAAAACATGATCAATATTTTAGGGTTTTTCTTCTTACCAATATCTCCCCATTGAGCACGAGGTGGTAATGGTATATTAGGATTGCCTCTGAAGTCGGTCCCTGCATATGTATAATCCTCTATCATGAGTATCTGGTCACTCATCCAATGGAAGAAGGCGGCCTTGAATTTCACCTTGGCCCCGACACCTCATGTGCGGGCCATTATCTCTACCCACCTCAACATGCATGGGTATCTATCCCCAAGCTCTGTAAATACCACCTAGGGCCTCATGAGAGGTACCCTCTCGAAGAATAAGTAGGCTAAAATGGACCCATACCCAAACTGCTTCAGTTCCCCTTGTCGACATTTTGTCAGTTGATCCTTGAAAACATGAAGAAGTGCTTCTACTTAGTTAAACACCTTAGGTGCCATATCTTCCAGGGCATACAACAGATGTGCTCGGGATGCCTAGTGAGGCCCTTGGCTTCTAGCTAGCCTCTGCATAGTAAACAAAATAGTGCGAAGTGGCACATCCATCACAGCTTTGATGGAAATATTCTTACCTAAAATTTTTGTACCAGGTAGATAATGATGATCAATCAATTCTTGTGTAGTCACGTCCCCACCTCAAGAACCATTCAAAGAAATAGGGGCTCCCCGTCTAGATATCCCTTCCATAAAATATATGTCTTCCACCTCTATATTCAGAACATGAGGTCCCACCTAAAAATTTTGTTGACCTAGATTCCACATTCATAGGATGTATTCCGGTACCCATGCATGCGAAACCATACTAGGGGTATGGAAGAACTTTAAGAGGCCACAACCTCTCAGGGAAGCTACATAACCCGCATTTCTTGTGGCGCGGGCATCGTCGTCATCATGTTGTCTTTCCTTCCAAATAACTATTTTTTACCAAATGAACTTGCCAAAAACCATTAAAGATCCATTTAGAATCATATCCAATCATCAAAAATACTTGCAATATCTTATTATGGTGAGGCCATGTGTTTTTTGGACCTCACGGTCAGCACCATGCCTATCCCTGTAAGACAAAGCGGTGCCACTGCCTGAGCAAAACTAAAACTTCACGGTTCTTATTGGGCACTTCTCTTCCCATAAAGGCCAGAGGCGGTTCCCGTAAAGCGAGTTTTATGGTTGCTCATGGGGCTCCAAATCTCAACCCAAATAAAAAATGGAAACTATGAAAAGAAAGAGAAAGGTTTTAGCTTTTACCTGAATCCAACAATGCAAAAAATGGACTGTTGATACTACCACAATCTCTAGCTGAAGTTTTGGCTCCAAATCTCCCAAAATACTCTCCAAGTTTTGGTAAATAGTAAATGAATTTGTTTTTACTATTTACTTAGCTTTTATAACATGTTTTTAGGTTTTTTTTTAATGTTTTAAATCATTTTTTATAAAAATACCCTTTAGTA
This sequence comes from Pseudotsuga menziesii, assembly GCA_001517045.1. Classification (NCBI taxonomy): domain Eukaryota; kingdom Viridiplantae; phylum Streptophyta; class Pinopsida; order Pinales; family Pinaceae; genus Pseudotsuga; species Pseudotsuga menziesii. Next base: position 737,216 of record LPNX010923660.1, read on the forward strand.
TAGTTCATAAATGTCATTTTTTTTCGGATATTTTGGGAAACTAATGGTCATTTTTTAAGTCTTACAGGGGAATAAATAAGAATTAGTGTCTATGGGGAAGTTCGTTTTTTTACTTTTTTGTACTTCTGAAAACAGAAAAGGTCCATGAGCATTTGTTTTGACACATTGGTCATGCTCCTAAAATCTAGCATCAAAGTTCTGATTCTTTTTCTGACTCTTTTCAGGCTTGTAAAATATTTCATCGTGAAAAGAGACCTAATGGAGTCTTCTTTAAACTCTTTTTGGACTCCCTAAATATGAAAATATTGTCGAGTACTTGTCTTCTTCATACTCGTAAAAGTATTTGAAGAGTCGTCTTTCCGAGAGTAGTTTATCTCTTTTTTGGTTCGGATCGACTATTTTACGAAAAAGAATCCCTTTGGAGTCTTCTTCTGTCTTCATTTAGAATCTCTAAACATGAATGATGCTGATTTTACTTTCAATGGACTCGTTAAAATAAACATTGAGAGACCCTCTTTTGGGAACAAACCCCTCCTTTCTCAAGTTCGTATAACATATGAGTTTGGACTTGTTCAAAGGACGAGCTACAATGAGTGTTTGTTACCCTCTTTAAACTCGTAAAAACAAAAAAGAGGCACTCATTAATCGTAATGGGGAAATAAGGGAAATGAATCAGTTCATTTTTTCAAATAAATGGAATTTTGTTGTCACCTTTGAACATGGCACTTGTCTGCATTTCATTTAGTTAATTGGGTAAATCATCTTGTCTCTAAGTTGATCCACTTTCTTGAGTCATGTCACTCCTTTGAGTCTTTCAAAAGAACACATTGTCCATTTTTGCATCATGTTTCGCCTCATCGAGTCAATGCTGCCAAGTATTTTTGTCGTGCCGTCTGATGTTCAAAGGGAAGTTGAAAGTTTACCTCTACAATAAGAACAACCTTTGTGTTAGTACCTTTTGAGTCAATCATATGGTTACATTATCTACAACACTCCAAAACTTTGTTCTGAGTTTCGTGTCGTCAATGTGGGATTCATCATGTCCCTCCTTCAATGAGACTCTTCCTATTGACATCATCTCATCATCCTGGAATTAGCCTCAGAAGAAAGTTTAGTACCTTGAGATCTGTATTCCTCAATGACAGGTTCTCTCGCTTTCGACATAGGTTCACATCATTCACCTTTGATCGATAGAATCAACTGAGTGTTCGACATCAAATCATCTATTCATACTCAGTAGTTTGTACTAGGGTATCTTGGGAATCATTGACATTAATGGTGATCTCCCTCACAATTTTTAACGATTCACGTCATTGACTAGTAATAAAGTGGTTTCTACCATGTTCGACTTCAAATCATTGTAATCACATGGATAGAATCGTACTTTGTGGAAGACAAGACGAAGACCCTCAGAACCTATTAAAGAACTCATAGATTTCTCCCCAGGTTGCGATGGAGTATATTGTATGAAGGCCCAGCATGGATCCACATATGTATGGTCGTGGCTGTGCTTGAATTTGTGTTCATTTGACATGGATCTATGTTGTATTCTAGTAGCCATGGTTTTTAATCTCTCTCCTGGATATGCCTTTACTAGTCTGTAGCCATGATAAGGACACATTTGTTCATGATTCAAAAGTATTGATGTATTGCACATGCCTATTTGTTGATCTTTGATCAAGTTGATTCTTGCCTCGAAGTGATAAATTTCTCTTTCAAAGCTCCCTCCTATCATACCCCTATAGCCTCATACTTTGGGGGGAATTGTGTTACACATAAATCTCGTCATCAGCATGTGATGAGACCCCAAACATGGTATTTTTCCCTCAATCCCAAGTCATGAAGTAAAATCCTAGTCCAGATATCAATCCTGCATATCAAAATCCATCACCGCCCTTACCCTTTAATCCATGAGCATTACCCTCTTTAGGATGCCTTTAATCATTTGGAAGTAAGAGGTGGCACTACCTTTAACCATTATGCAAGGCGTGGTTCTTCCCTGTCACCACTCTCTATTAGTGGGGAAGAAGTGGTGCCCTTAGTAATAAGGTAAAAAGGAGAGGCCTCCACGAAGCTTCTCGAAGGAAGGCTTCGTGGCTCCCTTATCCCTACACCTAAGGACCACCTGGGCTTGAGATCCATCCTTATATTATCTCCTATCCACCTCACCCACCATTTCCTCAACCATCCCTATCCTCCCAAGGCTTATAAAATCAAGATCGTATCCATGGTTGAGGGAGAGACCAAGGTTATGCTGGTGCATTGTTATTCTGGCCTATATCAGTAGGGTGAGCATAGGAGGAGCAAAGTTGGAGCTATCAGGGACAAGATATTGGAATTGTGAAGGACCTTATTGATAGTAAGGCATAGGTTGTAACTTCTTCTTCTTTATTTAATGCAAAATTGGTTCCTTTCCCATAAATTATATTGTGTTAATATCATATGTTTTATTGCTAGATTCCTTAGTCACTAGCATAGAATAATGGAACATTTTCTGGTGATTTTTGATCTTGTGTGTTGGTTTCATATGATCATGTAGGTACATCCGTGAAGAGCTAGTATTGCAGGAGACAACCACACCTTTCATCAAAAGACCTTTATTCTAGATCTCCACCCATTCTAGGGAAAGTCTTCCAATTCTATTGTGTACTATTTGTTCTAGATATGAACCATTCAGACTAGAGGAACAAATCTTGTCTGCAAGAGGTGTATTTTTCCTGTTAGCACCAATCACCATGCATTCAACATTATTCTCCCCTGATAATCATAATCTACCATACTTTTTCATTATAATAACAAGACTCCACCCCATAGAGTCCTCAAAATTCCAATCTTGATGTGCCATCAATATAATTACTAGAATCACACATGTCACCCATGGGTGTTCTCACCATTGCATACCTCTCCATTCATTGGATCCCATGATGTCAACCCCCCAACAAATTTGGGGAATTTTCCACGCAGTTTAAAAAGATCCACAAATGGTTCATCATTTCATAGTTGCGCATTTACTCCCCCACCTTTAGCAGTTCATGCCACCAAATTCCTCGACACATGTTACGATAAATATTTATAATGGACATCTCATACCCCAAGGAGAACTCTCCCCTTTGCAAATATTCTTCATATCATCACCCTTGAAAAGACATCCACGATCCCCCCACCCTCCAAAGAAACCAATTCTAGCCAATTATTCCTGTAGGGACGATTTTCATCGTATTAATTCATGGGGCACCCATCCTTGTGTGTGCAAAACAACCCTCATCACACTTTGGAAAATGTTCCTCGGCTCACTCAAAACCGTGGGAACTCTATTCATCATAAAATTGATTCCCCAACTCACCAAAAACCATGGGAATCCTTCCCATCATCCAACTTGATCCCCTGACATTCCCAAAACTGTTGGGACCCCACCAATTATTCTTTATATACAAACTATTCCCCTACACATGCAAAATCATGGAAACCATTAAATTATTTTGGAAGCTACTCCTTGGTCACCTTTGATCGATTTAGTTGAGTCTCCCTATCCCTAACATTGTGTCTCCAACAAGGCTCTTCATGTGCAGTTTGTCTCCCTTCGTTTGCACTTTGTACCTATACTTTGAACAATGATACTGTAAGTTACTCACCAAGTTTACATTGATCAAAGGAATTTATGAACCCCATGCTTAACAACCAGTCTTGTGTCAGGACGGTGAGTCCCACAATTGGTTACACTATTATCTTGGTTTATATGATAATACCCTAGTATTATCAATTTCTTCATCTCTCATCGACATCAAGTCCTCATATTTTGAGAATTGAAGTAGTTAAAATGGTACCTTGGGATTCATTTCAATCAATATAAGAGACCACCTCGAAATATGTAGGGAAATTCATTAGTGGTATCCCTTATGCTCGATTTCAACACATCTATCACATCAGGGGGAGCCATACATTTTGAAGGTAGCAGTATTCACATTTCACATCATGGTAGTAGCACATCTAGTATAATTATGTCCCCTCTTTAGTGACTTCACCAGTAATTTGTACCCACACCCTTATGGGATTCTTCTAATTTTTAGTAGTTTCATTTCTTCTGCACCAGTGACATCATTTTTAGGTTCATGTAGTCTCACATGGTTTGAAGTTTCCTTAATCCATGTCCCAACAGTTTTATGAGTTGACCCCTCCACCTCTTCATTTTTTAGCCCCTTTGGAAGATATTTACGGGGATGGGTATGCTTTCCTTGTTTGTATTAAACAACACTCTTGGTTACTACTCCACCAACAACCTTCCCCCTCAATAAGGGACTACTCGTCCACCTATGTTTTAAATGAATTCAATAAAACCAAAGAGAACACAAAATAAATGATGATGCATTATCAGCTCTACAATACCTTCCAAGCCTCATATAGCAAATTTTTTGCAGTTTACAGTAAATCGTCATGAACATATAGCATGCAACCCACCAAATACATCCTCATCGGATCTAATAAGTAGCATAAGTCCATAACTACGGAAAATAAGTCAAAATACATAACTACACAATTTTTTTCTTGTTGATTTTTGTTAATGCATGTATTAACATTGTAACGACTACGCAACTTGCGTGGACATTCCTTGGATATCCATGGGACTAACAGAAGAAGAAAAAAAGAATCCCAACCACCAATGATGAATTAAAGACTCATGAAACCTCTATTACCTCCAAGAATTCGAATTTGACTCCTCACACACTTGGGTTCATTGAATGCCCCCCTTTGTGTACCTTGGAGTTAAATCATGGAGATCAATGGGTTCACATTTGGATATAGTTATTTCTTGGCCACCTCTTGGCCTATAAAAGGATTCCATGGGCATGCTTATTATAAGATGAAATAAGAGCAAGTTTATGCTGCTATAATTGTGATTAATCTCCCTTTTAACTCATCTCTTCCCTCTTGTTAGCATCTCCCAAGCTCCCTTGCCACCTTCCTCCAAGGGGTAAGTGTTCTTCTCATTTGTTCTTCAAGCTATTTAGCATCTAGTTTGCACTAAATAGACCTCCCTAAGACATATTTTTCCTCCATTGGAGATCACATCTTTTAGGTGGTGTACATTCTTGACCATTGGGAAATACAAACGTGGTTTGGCATCTATTGGTTGTTGGAGTTTGCATTTCTACCCCTTGTTCTTTGATTACGTTTTGTTCCATTTTCTTTTCTTTTCTTTTATTTCTCTAACAACCACTTGTAGGATCACTTGGAGCACTCACCCATCACACAAGGGCACCTAATATGGAATCATTACTACATCCTACAATGCTTTGCCCCTCACTAAGTGGGAAGGATTCACCCTGTGCAATATTTTTCACAACAATGAGATTGTTATGAGACATGGCACCCATGAAGCAAGACCATGTTAAATTTATGATGTAAAATATGCAAGTAAAAACTACAAGGAGTCAAAATCATTATAAATTATATCCATCCTCGATGCATAATGCTTTTAATTTCTAATTTTATCCATTTTTTTATCAATCACAATAATAAAAATGAAAGACTTCATCAAATGCCAATGTTAATTGGATATTTGTATTAAAGTCCAAATTGTTAGAATAGTAGAGTCAAGCTAAACTAGTTAACCTATCTAAGAAACTAACAACATATCATAAAAGATAAGAACGTGAAAAGAAAAGGACAAGAGAACACTGATATATGTGGTTCACCCTAATGGGTTACATCCACAAGAAGATAGTCTTCTATTATCTCCAGAATGTATTCTCCAATCTTACAAGAGATCAAAGCTCAAATACCCCAAAGAATATAGATGATGTACAGTAGTGTCACAATAGTACCAATACTACATCAAGAATACATGATTTGTAGAGACTCATTTGACCCTATTATATACTAAAATATTAGGAGGAATTACTCTCACATATTGCATGTGGGATAATATAATTATCCAAAATAACATCTCTTAACACAATACCATGGACAAATACTCTACACAAGTAAATACACCACCATATAACTATGGGTTAAATGTATTACTCTTTTACATAATATTGTATACAACTTTTGACATCATACAAAGACATTATTACCTTCAAAGGAATATAATATATTCCAATACTCCCCCTTAATAATGGTTGGGAGCAGGGCCCACACTAACACTAAGGAAAGAAGGAGTCATTACTGCTCCCCCTTGATGACAACTTCCAGAAGAACCAAAGCTGCAAATAAGAAGAACACTTCAGCTGATGGAATTTGACGATGAACAACCGCTTCTCACTGAATCATGAAAGTGCACACGAACTAGGTTGTACGATGAAAGACCCAACAATAAAATGCCAAGAACATGTGACAGAATCCAATCGCAAGATTCCTAGATCACCGCAAGAATCATCACAAATGATACATGATAGCTGAAGAACTCTGATATAAAATCCAAACCAATGTATAGATACATTCTAACGGCTGATACAACAGAACATGTGGCTAAGAACACCACAACAGTGTACAAAAAAAAACCATATGTCCAATACACATGCGGATAGCAGACATTCTTCCAATCAAGGTGCAATATAAATATCTGTAGAAGACCTCAAACATCGAAGAAACAAGACCCCAATGGTCTNGAAGATCATGACTTTAACAGTAGAATATGCTGCTTCATTACTTCTGGAATAAGGTGAAAGCCTAAACAGAGAACTTATCTACACAAGAACTTTCAAGATTAAAACATATAAAGATCATAAAACAAAATTGATCATACAGAAATAAAAATGCTTATATACCAAAGGTTAACAAACATCATATAAAGGAATGGCAACATAATATGATCAAATAAAAGATTAACTTGCTCATTAAGGAAAATGAAGTTACTATTACACATTAAGTTTCAGCCACAACATATAAATAGTGAGCCAAAGATTTCAGTTAAATATATGAAAATTTAGTCATCAAGCAGCTAATGTGAAGCATAGGTTCATTTCTTAGTAGTATGAGGTTAATATGCAAGGGATTAATGCCCTGAAAATGTCAATGCTTCCATATAGGAATGTTAGAGACAAGTAGGAACAAGATAACCTCTGCAATCATAAAATTAGAAATCTCATTGCAACAAGAACAAGGTGCTCATGATAAATAGTTCAAGATTTAAAGTTTGCTCAAAGCCATATAAATATTGAGTAAAATATGATCGAAATAAACATGACATGAGATATAGATAAATCAAAATGTTTAATATGATCAACATATAGAAAATTATGAAATGACAAGTCACTTATGGTCTTAATCATGGGTTCATTTCTTGTTAACAATATGTAAATATGCAAGAGACGAAATGCCTTGGAAATGCCAATGCTTCCATATTGGAATGTTAGATACAAGTAGCACAGGAACTAGATACAATCTCTGCAATACATGAAAAAGAAACTATATCCCAATTAAATAACTTCTGACACGCCAAAAAATATGATATCACATAGATTAAAAAAAATGATTTTCCTTAAGAATTTAATTAGCAAGAGCATATAATTATCATAAAGATATTACTTATAAAAGAATGAAATTGTTTTTACACAAATGTCAGCAATAACATAGAAATAAAGTAAATAATGATCACTAGATAACACATATGAGATTGTTCTTATAATTTTTTTATAAACAAAACAAAGAAAAGAACAAATTAATTATTAGGTATATTTAAAAAATATTAAGCATTATATGGTTTATAGCTATCATCATGACAAAATACTGGAGATCCATGTCCTCAAAAGATGTCAATATTTCCATATAGAAATGTGAGACAAATATATAGCAAGAACAAGAAATAATATCTTAATAAACATGATTAGAAGTAAAACCTAAATGCAAAAAATGAATAACAGAAAATTTAAATACTTTACCTTATTGATCTGAATCTGCAAAAAACATAGTTAGAAAAACAGTAAAGGAAAGAGAAACTTTTACTTACAACCCTTTGAAAACTGTGCCTAGAAAAGCCCAATCTTCTATTATGGTCACACAAGGGGATCCAGAATGACTGTTTCAATTTCGAAAATAGGTTATAATAAAAAATCCGATAAGAAATGACCAAGTTACGACCCTTTTTATAACTGACATTTTTATTACTGAAAGGAAGCTCAGAAATGCTCAGTTTTCTGTTCTGTACACGTGGGTGGATCCAGAATGGCTGTTCCAATTCCAAAAACATGTGATAATAAAATATACGGTAAGAAATGACCAAGTTATGACTATTTTTATAACAATCGTTTTTATTACCGAAAGGAAGGCCATAAATACCTCATTTTCTATTATGGCCGTGTAGGTGGATCTTGAATGACATTTCCAATTCCAAAAACAGGTTATACTGAAAATTTCGTTAAAAATTGACCAAGTTATGAACCTTTTTTATAACTGTCATTTTTATAATCAGAAGAAAGATCTCTTTGAGGAGAGCACCGAAATCATGTAGATCTACAGAAAAAACATCAAGAAACCATTGAAAAAATTTAGTAAAAATCTTACACAATAAGTTAGGGTTAGGGTAAAAAAAATGCAAAAATATGCCCAAATCTGAAGAGAAGCCTAATGGCTACGAGATAGAAAGAAAATCTACAACAAAATGACAATGCCCAAATGATAATCGTTATTGATTAAAAGATATAGAAGGTACTAGATCATAGCAACCTGCTCTGATACCATGTTAGAATAGTAGAGTCAAGCTAAACTAGTTAACTTATCTAAGCAACCAACAACATATCGTAAAAGATAAGTACAGGAAAAGAAAAGGACAAGAAAACACCGATATACGTGGTTCACCCTAATGGGTTACATCCACAGGAAGGTAGTCTTCTATTATCTCCATAATTTCTTCTCTAATCTTACAAGAGAGCAAAACACAAATACCCCAAAGAATATAGATGATGTACAACAGTGTCACAATAATACCACTACTACATCAAGAATACATGATTATGTAGAGACTCACTTGACCCTATTATATACTAAGAGATGAGGATGAATTACTCTCACATATTGCATGTGGGATAATATAATTATTCAAAATAACATCTCTTAATACAATACCATGGACAAATACTCTACACAAGTAAATACACCACCATATAACTGTGGGTTAAATGTATTACTCTTTTACATAAGATTGTAGACAACTTTCGACATAATACAAAGACATTATTACCTTCCAAGGAATATAATGTTAGAATAGTAGAGTCAAGCTAAACTAGTTAACCTATCAAAGCAACCAACAACATATCATAAAAGATAAGAACATGAAAAGAAAAGGACAAGAGAACACCGATATACGTGGTTCACTCTAATGGGATACATCCATGGGAAGGTAGTCATCTATTATCTCCATAATATCTTCTCCAATCTTACAAGAGAGAAAACCACAAATACCCCAAAGAATATAGATGATGTACAATAGTGTCACAATAGTACCACTACTACATCAAAAATACATGATTTGTAGAGAGTCACTTGACCCTATTATATACTAAGAGATGAGGAGGAATTACTCTCACATATTGCATGTTGGATAATATACTTCTCCAAAATAACATCTCTTAATACAATACCATGGAGAAATACTCTACACAAGTAAATACACCAGCACATAACTATGGGTTAAATGTATTACTCTTTTACATAAGATTGTAGACAACTTTCAACATAATACAAAGACATTATTACCTTCCAAGAAATATAATATATTCCAACACAAATAGATCATTTTACCATGTGTGTCATATTCATGAGTTTAATTAATAAACTTAAACATCTGTATGTTTTTTTATTTGATTTAATTAATTTTATTTGAACTAAACAAAAAGTAAAATGTCAACATTCTAATTTTTTAATTAAAATTTACCATAATGTAAATGAACAAGATACCATATATTTTTTTCTAAGGAAAAAAATGTAATTCTTACAAGTATAACCAAAACTACAACTAATAGGTGCCACTGAACAACTCAAAAAGTGTCCTTTGATAAGGCCATTCAGGAAATTTTAGCAAAACACCATGAAAGGTAAAATACTTATCCAAAAAAGAAGGCATACTACTCCCAATGGAGTTCCCAATTTTACATACTATCATAACTTCCTAGGCTTCTCAACAGTTTCTGATATCTATGAATGCATTAAAAATCTCCAAGGAAAGGTTTCCTTATTACTTCAACTCGATCATGAATATTTCAACAATATTAAATTGATTTATACGAAAAATTAACCCTTCTTTAGCTAGTTTGTGTGCAATTTGATTTATTTCCCTAAAAATATGAGTCAACCTGATTTCCTGGAAGTTACTTGTAATAACCTTGAGTTGAACCACAACAGAATAGATATTTATGTTTTGGACCATATATTCACCCTTTATCCATTTAATTGCTAATATAGAGTCACCAAAAACTTGCAAGGATGTTATACCTCAATCCAAAACAAATTTTAAAAGGAAGCGTAATTCCATCAGTTCCTCAAGGTTGTTCGATCCCAAACCCAAATTTTCTTTGAATTGATAACATGAATTATTGATATATGTATACAAAATCCTATCCAAACAGTTCTATTCACCTTGGCATGCACCATCAAAGAAGCCCCAAGGAAGAGACTGATCTATTTGTAGATCATTCAACACTCTAGAAATCTGTTGCTAGGGAATATTAGTAAAATGTGGGAGAAGACTTTGTACTTGAGAAGAGATATTGAAATATGGAGAGTGCTTTTCTCCAAAGAGAGTGGAATTCTAGGTTTTACAAATTCTCCATATAACTAAGAAAGGAAGAGATCGAATCGATTGCAATTTCGTTTGAGTGTATACCATCCAGGAAAAAAAATCCTCCAAATTTAATTTAGACCATATGGAATTTGTTTTAATTGAGCCTTTTTCTTCCTCTATACATTATACGTAATCAAGCAATTCAATAAAAGGTGGGAATTTGTGTCTTTGTATGATATACAAAGAGGACATAAGCTTAGACCTTGTTTTCCTCTCCTCTACAATTTTTGCATGTCAAGGATTTATATGAAAGAGCTAATCACATCATGATTTTTATTTGGTTGGGGATTTAACATCCCATACTTTATTCTAACACCAAATATTAATCATACCCACTCTATTACTAAGAGATTGGTAAACCAACTTCACAGTATATTAGCCCCCATATTTATTGAAATCCCATTAAATCTCATTAGGAGAGTCTTTTAATGGAATATGAGCCTGAGTTAATTTAGCTAAGAAAAATTTCTAGAGACTCCTATCATCTTTAAGAATACCATTGTCATCTAAATTCATCTGACCCTATTCATGTTATTGATTCATTTGGAAGACTTATAATATATTTCCTACATCCCATTATAGCATTACATTCTCTCTAAGCAAAACTTGAGATCCTTCCCCTACTCTCCAAGCCAGGTGAGGTTTGATCATAGGGAAATCTAAAGTCAAATATTTCCATTGATTGGACACATTATGAATAGACTTATGTCATTTTATTAACTAGTCAACCTCTAAAAGGGAAGCTATGTATTTTTGCACCAAAATCCTACTCCATAAACTATCCTTTTCTATAGTCCACAAAACTTTTGTTGCAAGTGAGAGGCCAAAAGTGTAGATATTCTTTATTTTCTATCCTTTCATCACTTTAGGATCTACCTGAAACTACCATTTTACCTAATGCAATCCCTTGAACTCAATCTCTCAATGCCATAAGATATTGAAAAAAGTTTGTGCACGCTCTCCAGCACACCTTAAGGGATGGGAGATAGCATGTGCTAGTATATAGGGATATCTTCTAAAATTTATTTGACAAGGACCAAAAAATCCCCTCAATACAACCACCTATTGCAGCAAAGACTTACCTTCTTCTATAACCTTGACATCAACCACCACCAATATTGTTTACCATAACAAGTAGGCTTAAGGTTAAATCCTAGGTACTTGAATACTTTGTAATGATCGTGATGATGAAAAGGGAAATGTTGGTATACCTCCCTTACCAAGTCCTCCTATGTTCCCACTATCATGACAGTTGAATTTTCCTCACTTATCTCCATCCCTGTAGCCAATTTAAAAACAAGAATAATTTCCTTATATTGAACCAAGTCCTTATTATTCCCTACAATTATCAAGATGACATCATCAACAAAAGGAAGGTGCGTTATATTTTATTTCCCAATCTAGATTACTTTGTTTCTCCTTTATCTTATTGCCACCTAGATGGAACAACTTAATCCCTCAACAACGAATAAAAAATATATGGTTACAAGAGGGAACCTTTCCTCAAGCCTCTATAGAGACGAATACATATAAGGATTCTCCATTTTTTAGCACAACAAAAGAGGATGTTGTAATACAACACATTATACAATTGATCAAAGGTATTGAAAGGAATAGATGGATCATTATTAGTTTAAGAAAAATCCAAGACAAACTGTCATAATCGTTTGAAATATTAAGCTTTATCACTACCGTTAGGTCATGTGAGATTTTAACTGAATGGACCCCTTCTTGAGCAATTCCTATAGCTTCATGAATTTGATGCCCTTGCAAGAATACAAAGTGCTCATGAAATATGTAATTCAACAGGAACAGTTTGATTCTAGAATCTAACACCTTAGTAGTAATCTTATATAAACATTTGCATAATGAATTAAGGAGAAAACCCTCAAAACAGATAGGGTAGTCCTTTTTAGGGATTAATGTTACAAGCGTAGATTCATCCCTATAAGAATCCTACCTTAAATTCTTACCTCGTCAACAACACTGGTCAAATATTCACCCAAGAGATCAAAAAATGTAATTTAGAATTCCATTGTCCCCCCATTGGGCTTGAGGCTCTTATTTTTCACCAAATATTTGAAAATTGATTCCATGTCATCCTTGGTGACAAGTCAATAAATATTGGCATTAATAGCATTCTCTACCAATATTGGGAAGTAGGATATTAATTTTAAAGTCTTGGTCAAAGTGACACACTCTAGATCTTTAAAGATATTTAAAAAACACTTGACCTTGAGGTTTTCCATTCCCCTAAATTCATAGACCATTCCCCCTGACCTTGTAACTCCCATATGGTATTGGTTATTCACCGATGATTAACAAATGCATGAAAATATGTGGTATTGTTATCCCCGAGCTTTGGCCAAGTATTTGAACTCTTAATATGCCAATATACTTCTTTATCCAACAAAATATCACTTCTCTAAAATCCTAGGGATTTAAGAGCAGTGATCAAACCTTCTTCTTGCAGCCTGTCCTCATTCCCGTATTCATTTCCTCAAAATTATTTTCAGTCTGTACTAGAGTGCCATAATGAGCCATATACCTTTCTCCAACTCAAGATGGGGCTTTTTTGTTCACTTTGTTTAGTGCATGAATAAATTGTAATTCAACTGAATAAGGCGTCCTATGGGAATAAATTTTCAAATATTCCTTTACAAATCTAGTATGTTCCCTTTTATGATGAGCTTAGGGATAATGTGAAAATGGTGTTGAGTAGATCCAAGATCCATATTGAGGAACCCTTTCCAACACCAAACGTTGAAGAAAATAATATGCCCATTCTTTTAAATGACCCCTTTATTTCTTAGTGGTTATTAGCCTAAGTTGGAACTAGTTTGATTTGAGCCACAAATATTAGTATACATTCTTCCATATTGTTTGGTAAAAAATTGGATAAATATTCTATGGAAATTGAAACCAGGTGTTAGAACAATTACACTCACAACAATTTCCAATTACACATGCAAATTACTCACAAAAGGAGACTGAATATGGAGCAGAACACTAATCTGTATTGAATAAGTGTACAATAGCCAACCCTGTGAAGTCATAGGCTGCCACAATAAATAATTACATGACAGATTCGAATGCATGAATATGCCATTCAAATTTGGTAAAAAGCAGGCTTACTAAATCTAAGCAAATCCCCCATAGGTGCATAAAGCAGTTTCCAAAACTGTCTAAGAGCTCACGAATTGGAAAAATCAATTAGGCAAGCTAATAGGTGGTGGAAGGACAAATCATACATGCTTTTCATAGGAGAAAAGAGTGGAGGATGTTGAGGACAAAAAACAAGTTAACTTCACCTAGTCAAACTTTCCCGATTTCCTTAAAACTCAGAAAAAGCAGGCAATAAAGCAGAAAAAGAAGACATGCACTAGGAAGGCCAGGAATAAAGCAGATTTGATTCCAAGAGGTTTCCCAAGCGCTCCATGACTCAAATTTAGCAAGTTTTACCACTATGGATGTGTGGAGGACAACTTGCATAAGATGGAATATAGAAACTAGGCAAATAAGACAAAATTTGGATTAATTAATGTCAAAGGTATCTAACTATGGGTTGATTATTCTAACACCCCCCCCTTAAGCCTGACTTATGAGTAAAATATCAGAAAATTATAGGGCCTAGCAACAAGGCTTAGTCACCCTTTACATACTGCATGTCCATTTAACCAAGGAAAGAGGCAAAAAACCAGTGGGAAAAATCCTCCCTTAAACATGGACAGTAAAACAAAATTTGGAAATCTTGTCATCACTCATGCTTCACAGCATGATCAGCAATCCCCAGCAGTGATTTGAGATTGCTGAATGTCTTCTCACAAAAAAATTTGGTGAATATATCTGCTACTTGTTCTGAAGATGAACAGAAGAGTAGGTGAATTGTGCCATCATGCACAAGTTGTCTAATGTAGTGCATATGGATCTCAATGTGTTTGGTTCTCTACTTCTGAACTGGATCATTACAGATTCGAATGGTACTCTGATTATCACAGTAGATAGTAGTTGATTATTCTGATTCGAATCCACACTCACCAAGCAAACCTTGCAACCATAAACATTGAGTTGCTGCATTTACAACTCCTCTGTACTCTGCTTCTATAGATGAGAGTGCAATAGCACTCTGTTTCTTGCTTGACTAGATGATTGGCCCTTCTGCAAGCATGAACACATATCCTGATGTTGACTTTTGATCTATGCTATCACCTGCCCAATCACTATCAATAAACCCAATCAAATCAAGATCAGATTTAGCTTTGTAGAAGATCCCATGAGTCCTTGTTCCTTGAGCAAAGTTAAGGATCCTTTTGGATGCTTTCCAATGGATCTCATGAGGTTGATCCATGTATCTAGAAGCCACACTTACTGCATAAGAAAGATCAGGTCTAGTATGTGTAAGATACAACAAACATCCAATCAATTGCCTATACAGTGTATTGTTTACCATAGGTGAAGAATCAGCTTCTTCAAGCTTAACTCCTGAAAGGAAAAGAGTCTTGCTTGGATTGCAATCATTCATTTTGAATTTGCTCTACAAATCCAAGGCATACTTGGACTGATGAAATCTGATTCCTTCTTTGGTTTGAGCAATCTCAAGCTCCAAGAATTGGCTCAATAAGCCCAAATCTGTCATTGAGAAGGCATGGTTCATTGCATCCTTCAAAGAAGCAATTTCATCCTTTGAGCTTCATGGAATGAGAAGGTCATCAACGTACAAAAAAATGATCATTAATGAACCATGAATCAGCTTAAAATAGACATTTGGATCTGATTTGCATCGAACAAAATTCAGTGATAGCAGAAAGCTATAAATCTTGGCATACCAAGCCCTGGGGGCTTGCTTAAGCCCATACAATGACTTCTTTAGCCTGCACACAAGAGATGGGTTAGTAGAAAATCCTTGAGGCTGCTGCATGTATATCTCTTCAGTGATATCTCCATTCAGGAAAACACACTTCACATCCATGTGGTGTACCTCCCACTGCTTTGAAGCTGCAATGGCTAAGGCTAGCCTGATGGAGTCCATCTTTTCCACTGGTGTAAAGGTCTCATTGTAGTCTATGCCATGAACCTGTGATTAGCCCTTAGCTACCAATATAGCCTTGTACTTCATATCTGAACCATGAGTAGCAAATTTGGTTTTGTACACCCACTTACATTGAACTAGCTTCCTCCCTGGGGGAAGATCAACCAGCTCCCAAGTGTTGCTCTTCTGGAGTGAGCTGAACTCTTCTTTCATGGTTGTTTTCCATCTTGGATATTTTTCTGCATCTTCATATGTCTATGGATCTGATTCAATCATCAGATATCATTTCTCTACAAACATAGGATCTTTCATGCACAGAGCACTCTCAAACTGAGATCTAGTCCTCCTAGGATCATTAGGATTTCCAGCTAGTTCTCCAATTGCATGAATGGTATTGGCTGACCATTTTGGTATTGTAGGACTATTAGGATCTGTAATAAAATCATCATTATCAGACATATCAGAATAAGCATGTTCAACTATCTCTTCACTTTCATTCAGAGGTTCTAGTGGTGAAGAGGATTCTCCAATTTCCACTACTGCTAGGGGCTCTTCTTGAAACTGAACACACGTTTCATTGAAGGATTTGTTTGTGCTCAAATTGATCAGCTTGTACCCTTTTGAATCTTCAGAGTACCCAACAAATAGACACTCTTGGCTTTGGGGCTGCAAAGCCTTCCTCTTTTCTGTTGGAATTCTAGCCCAAGCCCTTGAGCCAAAAATCCTGAAATGGGTCACATATGGCTTGTTCCCACTCCATGATTCGAAAGGAGTCATACCATCAAGCTATTTATGAGCCACCCTATTCTGGATATAGGCTGCATAGTTTATAGCTTCATACCAAAACTTTGGTGGCAAATTCTTAGCCTCCATCATGCAGGTTGCCATCTCTTTCAGTGATCTGTTCTTCCTCTCAGCAACACCATTCTGTTGTGGTGTGTAAGGGATAGAATGCTGCATATGAATAAATACATATGCGCAATATTGAATAAACTCAGACTTGACAAAATCACCACCATTGTCAGATCTGAGGACCTTGAGTTTCCTCCCAGACTAGTTTTCAACCAAAGCCTTAAAGACTTTGAAGAGGCCAAAAATTTCAGACTTGTGCTTCAGGAAGTAAACCCAAAAATACCTGGAAAAGTCATCTATGAATTTCAATGCATATTTGTCTTGACTCATTGACATATGAGGAAATGGGCCAGCAACATCATTGTGGATCAACTCAATAGGTGCAGAGGTTCTCTCATGACTAGCTTTCTCAAATTTATGCTCTGGGTGTTTTCCTAGGATGCAACCTTGACAGACTCCTTTGGAAAACTTAATCTTAGGTAACCCTATGACCATTTATTTTTCACTAAGATCAGAAATATACTTGTAATTTAGGTGGCCAAATATTTCATGCCAAAGTTTGCTTTCCTCATTAGCATGAATCAGAAGAGTAGAGGGGTTTGAGTAGGGTAGGAAGTGTGAGAACATGTATACCTTCGAAGTATGATTTGCAATTCCTTTTGCAATGACTTTACCACTTGAGATCTCTATGATCTCAACTTCATCAAGGGAGAATATGACCTTCTTTGGAGACCTTGTGTGGGTCATCTGATACACTAATAAGAGGTTAGAGGCAAGACCTGGAACATACAATACATTGCTAAACTTACCATGGTCAAGATCAATCCTCCCTTTGCCCAAACTTTCAGTGAGAGAGTCATCTCCCAGTAAAATTGGTGGACCTTTTGACATTTCAAGTGAGGTGAATGCCTCCTTGGTTGAAACCATATGTTTTGAAGCTCCAGAATCAATGATGAAACTAGGTGAGCTTGATGTGCTAGCAACCAATGCATGAACTCTCTCTCTGTCTTCTAAATTTGATCCTCCTTCCCTCTTCTTTGAGCTGTCTGAAAGGGAGATGCCATTCTTCTCCAGGAGTTGGGTCAACATGTCTATTTGCTTCTTCATACAGGAGCTTTCAAAATGATTGCCCTTACTGCAGTGTGCACACTTGCTCATTTCTCCTTTGTTCTTCTTCTTCTGGGGGTTCTTCTTGGAACCTTGAGGCTCCTCTGGAGACTTGTTCTTGTCTCTCTTTTGCTCAGGTGGATTTTTAGATTTCTTCTTGATTTTTGAATCCACCCTCGAATCTCCAGAAACCAGAGCTTGGTCTTTGGATGGTTTGATGGTGCCCATCATCACCAATTTATCCTGTTCTTGTGTGAGAGATTCCATGAAATCTGCAAGGCTAGGAATTTTCCAGGCTCAAGCTGTCAAATTTGTGGCATAGAAGGTTGAAACAAACACTGAATAGTCAAGGCCAAGCTTCGAGAGTATGGCCAAGACCAGCTGATCATCCTTCTTTTCGATCCCACATTGTTTTAGCTGCAAAACAAGTGCTTTGAACTTGGAAAAATAGAGTTGCAGGGATTCAAAGCTATTGGGACTCAGGGAGATTAATTCATTTTCAATTTTATGTCCCCTCATCTCATCTATCTTTCCAAAAATATCAGTAATATTCTCCCATACTTCATTTGGAGATGTCAATCCATCAAGATGGAAAAGGAGGTCTCTGGATATACTCAGACACAGGAGACCATAGGCATCATCCCTCCTGTTGTGCCATTTAATCTTCTCTGCAGCTGCATTGGGCTCTACTTCTATTGCCATAGTCACTCTGTAGAGGCCTTTCGCTCTCAACAGTGTCTCCATCTCTGCTTTCCATTCAAATAAGTTAAATGGAGTCAAGATGATCTTCTGAGATTGATCCATAGCTCAAAAATTATCCCATCAGTCAACAGAATGCTCCCACTCAATGATGTCGAACCTGCAAAACAAATTGGAAGGAGAGAAATCAATCTAAAAAGGCTCTGATACCATGTGGAAATTGAACCCAGGTGCTAGAACAATTACACTCACAACAATTGCCAATTACACATGCAAATTACTCACAAAAGGAGACTGAATATGGAGCAGAACACCAATCTGTATTGAATAAGTGTACAATAGCCAACCCTGTGAAGTCATAGGCTGCCACAATAAATAATTACATGAGATATTTGAATGCATGAAGATTCCATTCGAATTTGGTCAAAAGCAGGCTTACTAAATCTAAGCAAATCCCCCATAGGTGCATAAAGCAGTTTCCAAAACTGTCTAAAAGCTCACGAATTGGAAAAATAAATTAGGCAAGATAATAGGTGGTGGAAGGAAAACTCATACATGCTTTTCATAGGAGAAAATATTGGAGGATGTTGAGGACAAAAAACAAGTTAACTTCACCTAGTCAAACTTTCCCAATTGCCTTAAAACTCAGAAAAAGCAGGCAATAAAGCAGAAAAAGCAGACATACGCTAGGGAGGCCAAGAATAAAGCAGATTTGATTCCAAGAGGTTTCCCAAGCGCTCCATGACAAAAATTTAGCAATTTTGACCACTATGGATGTGTGGAGGACAACTTGCATAAGATGGAATATAGAAACTAGGAAAATAAGACAAAAATTGGATTAATTAATGTCTAAGGTAGCTAACTATGGGTTGATTATTCTAACATATTCATGTCGAGTTGTGCTACCCACCATTTTTATTCAGCTCAAAATGAAATTTTAGTCACCCCGATAATGAGGTTCTTCTGTTTTATTTAAGGAAACCTAAATTTTTTACCCAGAAAGGTTAACGCTCTCAGTATGGTCCATAAGTGTTAACCACCATTAACGATTGATTCATTCCCAAGTGAAAAATATCTATACATAATCTTAAATCAAAACCAAAATAATTTAAAAGAAGAATTCCAAAAATCCATTTGGTCACCACTCCCCACAAGTATTTGATTGAATAAAGAGCAATGAACTCCCACCTCGCCATAATTTTCTTTAGAGTAACAACTAAATTTTCTCCCTTAACCATTGTTTCTTGGATCAGCTACATATCTAAACGATTTGTTTCCACCAATCATTTTAAGGCCAATTGTTTGGAATGCCCCCCCATCCCTTTATTACTGATTTACATGATTTTCATGGGTAACTAGGGATAGGGTAATTCATTTCTCTAAGGGGCCCATTTATGGATCTTTGTTTTCCTTGATTAATTTCAAATATAGCTTTCTCTTGGGCCTTCTTGAGAGATGATTTTCATCCCTCCATATCGTTCCCTATATCCTTCAATGAAACGACACCCAAAACCCCCTCGCCTATGTTAACACTAAAAAGTATTCACGTAGCTCTACATGGTCTAAACCATAAACATGCATCATATTCCTACCATATTTCCCTTACTTTTGACCTTCACAGTTGTATTTCCACCAAAAATGGTCCAAAACATCATTATTTACTTTGTTTTACCATCACTCTCTCCCAAAAAGGGTCCAAAACCCTAAAAAGAGAAAGGTTAAACAAACCACAGATAAATACCATGGGTAATAAAATACCATGGGTCACCACCTTGGGTCAAAAAACCTTAGGACCATACTATAAATACATTGTGAAGGGCTATCCCAATATACATTTTTTCCTCATTAGGATTGTGGTTACGCTATGACATTTGTGCTCTTAGGTAATCCACATACTTCCCTGTCGTCATTCCCATTATCGTACCATTTCCCACGGTGTACGTTGAGAGATTCTCCGTACCCACTTTGGATCCATTCCCCATTTAATAACTATCCGTGGAGACAACTGGAGAACCAACCTGTGGAGCTGCGGAACCCCTTCCGAGGACAGCTACGGTGGCCCACTTTACAAAAGAAAGGTGTGTCTATTGTTTTTGTTTATTGCATTAGTTTATCTAATATACATGTTAAAAAATGATAAAAATACTTGATTTTCGTTATTAGTTTAGTTTGCTTTTCTATTTTCCATTAAACTCTTCCTTACGATCACAACGATCTAAGGCTGGTTCTTCTGCATGTAGAAGGGGAGAAATCCCCACTATAGTTTTGGTGACTCCACTCGTTCAATCCATTCGAATCTCAGTTTTTGCAGGTTTCCAGTGATTTTTTCTTATTTTCTACCATCAACCGTCATAGCTAGGGTCCCATCGTGGCCAATTCGAACCTTTGTTGAGTCAATGCCTACTCCCCTGGCCCTAACCGAGCCTATTTTTTAATTTTTTCCCTGTTTGGGCTGAGTCACTCTTATCTATCCAAAATCCATGACCCATTCATTGCTATTCACATGATAAGCATGACCTAGGTCATGCCTTTAGCCCCGATAAGAGCGATCTGGTAAAAAAACCCAAATCGCTCCTGTCCCAGCTTGTGGGGTGATCCTAGTCACTACTGTGACTCGATTCTGAGAGACCCAGTCACGCTTAACCCTATGCTTTGCACAACTTGACTATTTTTTTCCCAGATCGCAACTGTCCCTCTATTTCGTGTGACCTAGATCACGCTTGTTCCTTTGACAGGTGCGACCAACTGTTTTCAGTCTGTTTTTCGTGCTTCAAATTCTTGTATCAGACCCCCTGTCTGTCCCAAACCCTATCTCGACATGTTTTTCTTTCCAGATCTGATATTTCTATAGCCCCTTGGTATGTTTGAGATCTCCCCTACTTGGTTGATTATTTTCCATAGTTGAGATCCATAGTTTAAACCCCATGCTTGTTTCCTATGTTTGATTAAAAGTTCCTTTACTACTCATTTGTTTCAAGCATAATTTCATTATTGGAAGAATTTTTTTAATTTTTCAACTTTACTGTTCTTTAATGTTATTTACTACATTATGTGAATGTATTTGTAACTTCGGAATGTATTCATCCGTATATCTTATGTATTGTACCCCGATGTTTATTCTGGGATGTGTCTGTAATGTTCTTGAGTCATGTCATGCCCCAATGTTCCTATCGGGAGGTTCTATAATGTAAACAATTCATGTCAAGTCATTGTGGGTAAAACTCCTATTGATCAAGGGTTAAAGTTCACGTAGTTTTGGGGCACTAGGGTTATTAGACTCTCCTAGAGAAGTTGGCCCTAGTAGGTTATTGTCAAGTCGGGAATTAGTATAAATAGAGAGTGAGTCTCTCTATTTATCACACACTCACTCACACTCAGTTGTAGCGCATAGCTGAGGAAGAAGAAGCTACTGGGGCTAGGAAGAAAGAGGCTACTGCTGTCGGGGTATCATCTTACTGTTTTGGGGTTTTACTTTTTGTGTTGATTCTATATCTGAGGAATTTGTGAGGTTTTCACCATTTATGGTTTCCCCGAGGAAAAACACTGTGTTCATTGCCTCTTGTGTTTGATTGATGTGATTATTATTCTCTCAGTTAAAGATCCTAATACAATGCTAGCTTAATGTTAAAAATCTAACATGGCATTAGAGCTAACCTGAGAAGAATACACTATGCAAATGCGGGAACTAGGGATTCCTATTTTGTGGATATCTCTCCACAAATTTTCAGCAAAAGAAGGTTGGACTAACTCTCCTCCCTAGGGCACATCTTTCTATCGAAGCAGAATTTGATTCTAAGTTTTTTTAGTTTTGGACCGAAACTGCTGCCGAAAATTAGGGCTTTCCACATAAGTGGAATTTTTGAGTGAGCCCAGGCCTGGATTGATCTCCTCCTCAAAATCAAAGTTTAGAGATCAAGATCAAAGCATTTGGTTGGACAGAACTCCAGAAAATTCAAACCCTAATATGCTCCTGAACCAGCACTACAGAAATTTAGCTTCAAATCCAGATCTGACATCTTGACCTAGTAAGATCTAAATATTTTGTATTTTCATTTGAGGTTCTCAGTTAATATGTCTCATCATACCAAGCTTGATGAAAATCTTGAGGGAGATGATAACTTCTGAGCCTGGAACTATAGGATCTCCTTGGTCCTGGAAGAAATTGAGTTGGACTCCTATATCAATAAGGAGGTTCCAGTTCCAGAAGGAGATGAGGCTAAGGCCTTACACAAGAATAATTTGGTTATGGCAAAGAGAATTATTGCTGATTCAATCAAGGATCACCTCATACCATAGGTGTCCTCCCTAAAGACACCTAAAGCTATGTTTGATTCCCTAACCAAATTGTTTGAAGGGAAGAACATAAACCGAAATATGACTCTGAGAAACCAACAGAAGAATGTAAATATCCAGAATGCAGAGACCATCCAGTCTTACTTTACAAGGGTCTCTCAGATCAAGGAACCGCTGGAAGCAGTAGATGAAGAAGTGGAGAATGGAGAGATTTTAATGACCACCTTGAATGGTCTCCCTAGATCATGGGACTCCTTTATTCAAGGAATCTATTCCAAAAAGAAGTTAGTCAAGTTCAATAGACTATGGGAATAATTCTCTCAAGAAGAAGCTCGGATAGCAGCTTGAGAAGAAAAGATGGGAAGTGAAGATCAAGCTCTCACAGTTCACTCCAAGAAAAGTAGAAGAAGCTCTCATCACTCTAGAAGTAAGAACTTCCACCAAAGAGATAACACTAGAAAATATTTATCTAAATTAAGATGCTAGACATGTGATGAAAGAGGACAGTTTGCCAAAGACTGTCCTAGAAACAAGATTAACTCCCATAAGAAGAAAGGAAACAAGAGAAGACATCATGTCCATGCTGGAGAGGATGATGAACCTTCCACAAAGAGATTCAGAAAAGAAAGTGATGATTCTTCAAGTGATGAAGAATATGTGCTGATCTCCGCTCTCATGGGAACTATCTCACATGGAAGCAATGATTGGCTTATAGATAGTGGTGCTTCCAAACATATGACGGGATTCAAAGAATCCTTTGTGAAACTATCTGAACTTGACTCACCTCACAAGGTGAAACTTGGGGATGACTACCAATATCCAATAAAAGGTAGTGGGGAATCCTCCCTATAAGCTAGACTCTAGAAATTCTATGAATATGCAAGATGTATTGTTTGTACCATGACTAAAGAAGAACCTCCTCTCCATATCTGCATTAGATGCAAAAGGAATGAGGGTTGCATTTGTATATGGCCAAGTTCTGATGTGGCCAAAGGGAAAGACTTTTGATGATGTAGTAGTGATTGGGGAACAAGAGGGAGGTCTATACAAATTGAAGGGCCATCCAGAATAAGCTTTAGTCCATGATACAGTAGAGCCAAATGAGCTTTGGCATAGAAGGCTTGCACATGTGCACTACAAAGCACTACCACTTGCAAGCAAAGTTGTTGAAGGTATTCCAGAAATTCAAGCAAAACATGATGGATTCTGCAAAGGATGTGCGAAAGGAAAGAACACCAAGAATACATTTTCAAGTAGTGAGAGCAAGGAAAAAGGAATCTTGGAAATCATTCACTCTGATGTCTGTGATCCAATGTCATCAAGTTCATTAAGCGGGTATGTATACTATGTTTCTTTTATTGATGAATTTTCTAGGAAGACATGGATTTACTTCATGAAGAACAAAGATGAAGTATTCAGCAAGTTCAAGGAATTCAAAACCTTGATCGAGAACCACACAGAAAAGAAGATCAACACCTTTCAATCAGATAATGGTGGAGAATTCACTTCAAATGAATTCAAAACATTATGCAAAGATTCAGGGATTAAGAGGGAGTTAACTACTCCATATAATCCACAACATAATGGGATTGCAAAAAGGAAGAATAGAACGATCATGGAAGTTGCAAGGGCTATGCTTCATGATCAATATCTTCCCATGCATCTATGGGCAGAAGCTCCCAGAACAGCCATGTATGTACAGAAATGTACTCCACATAGATTACTCGAGAATAAGACACTTGAAGAAGTCTTTTCCGGCAAGAAACCACAAGTCATCCATCTTAGAATATTCAGCTGTCCAATGTATATACACATTCCGAAAGAAAAGAGGACAAATTTATCCTTCAGGGAAGAAGGGTATATTTGTGGGATACTCTAAAAGCTTGAAGGCTTATAGCATATACTTCTTAGGATTCAAGAAGATCGATATCAGCAGGGATGTAACATTTGACGAAGACTCAGCCTACAACAAATCCAAAAAGAGACCTGCTGAAGAACTCGAAGAAACAGAAGCACCCATAATTCATGACACAACCATGAACGAAGAATATCAAGAAGAAGATCGGGAAATAGAAGAACCTCAAGAACCTGTAGATCCACCTCAGGATAAGAATCCTCATAAGAGGAAACCTGCTTGGGTACGAGAAGCTATCCAAGATGTAGAAAGATATGGGGCTCCAGAAGAGAATCACAGAGAAAGAAAGAGAACCAGGTCCTACTCTAGTTATGTAGCATTATTATGTGATTTCATCAATAAAGAAACTTCCAACTATGAAGAAGTGGTAGAAATGAAAGAATGGAAGGATGCTATGATCGAAGAGTATCAATCAATCATGAAGAGTGATGTTTGGGATGTTGTCCCAAGACCAGAAGGGAAGTCTATTGTAACTTCCAAATAGATCTACAAGATCAAGCATGCTGTAGATGGTAGCATAGAAAAATATAAAGCAAGATTTGTGGCTCGTGGCTTCTCCTAGAAAGAAGGAATAGATTATGAAGAAACTTTTTCACCTATATCCAAATACACTTCCATCAGATTAGTACTTGCTCTGGCTGCAGTGATGAAATGGAAGATACACCAGATGGATGTCAAGACTGCTTTCTTGAATGGTGTAGTAGAAGAGGAAGTCTATGTCGAGTAGCCACTCGGTTTTCAGACACATGACAAGGAGTCTCATGTGTGTAGATTGAAGAAATCACTATACAGTTTGAAACAAGAACCCAGGACATGGTACGACATAATTGACATATTTCTATCTAGTTTCGGCTTTACCAAGAGTAAAGAAGATTCTAACCGTTACTACAAGGTTGAATATGGCAACCCAGTGATGCTCCTACTACATGTAGATGATTTTTTTGTAACAG
This sequence comes from Pseudotsuga menziesii, assembly GCA_001517045.1. Classification (NCBI taxonomy): domain Eukaryota; kingdom Viridiplantae; phylum Streptophyta; class Pinopsida; order Pinales; family Pinaceae; genus Pseudotsuga; species Pseudotsuga menziesii. The sequence continues at coordinate 762,838 of LPNX010923660.1, forward strand.
GTATGGATGGGTTGATTGCTGATACAAAGAGGAAGCTTGCTACCGAGTTCGAGATGAAGGACTTGGGTATGATGCATTATTTTCTAGGCATGGAGGTGTGACAGAACACAGATGGAGGTGTGACAGAATGCAGATGGAATTTCCCTGGGACAAGGGAAATATACAATAGAGATCCTGAAGAGATTCAGGATGATGGACTGCAAGGCCATGACCACACCTATGGCATTGAACCTGGAGCTATTGAGTGATGCTTCATCAGAAGCGGTTGATGCTATGATGTATCATCAGATGATTGGGTCCTTGATGTACCTGACGAACACAAGACCAAATATTTTCTTTGTTGTGAACACCTTGAATCAAATCTTGACAGATTCGAGACATGTTCACTTAATTGCTGCAAAGAATATTCTAAGGTACCTAAAGGGTATAGTTGATTATGGGCTCAAGTATGAGGTGAATCAAAAGATTAACCTAGAAGGTTATGTTGAATCAGATTGGGCAGGTAGTGCCATCGATAGGAAGAGCACTTCAGGGGTTGCTTTAGTATGGGATCAGGTGTGATCTCTTGATTTAGCAGGAATCAATCCTGTGTGGCACTAAGTACAGCTGAAGCAGAGTATGTCGCAGCTTGTTTAGGTAGTTGTGAGGTAGTATGGCTGAGGAAGCTATTGTATGATTTATTTGATCTCCAGTTGGATGCTACTTGTATATATTGTGACAACCAAAGTTGTGTGAAGTTTTCGGAGAACCCAGTGTTCCATGACAAGTCGAAGCATATCGAGATCAAGTATCACTATATCAAGGATATGGTGCAGAGAGGGGTAGTGAAGCTCCAGTATGTTGCAACGGACGAACAGATAGATGACGTTTTGACGAAGCCATTATCTAGAGTGAAGTTTGAGTACTTCAAGGAGAAGCTTGGTGTTCTCCAGATCGAGGTTCCTTCCAAGGGGAAGTGATGATTCCATGAGCCATTCTGACATGGTGAGAGGATTGGTTCCTTCCATGGTCAGATGTAAGGGCTGAGCCATTCTGTCATGGTGAAAGGATTGGTTCTTTTCATGTCAGATATGAGTGCTAATCCATTTTGATGTGACTGTAGGATTGGTTCTTACATGATCATATATAAGCACTAAATTCCATTCTTGGAATGGAGGCACCTGGTCAGTTACCAGGAAAGCTTAGTTTGGGACTGAGGGCCATTCTGATATGACTGTGGGATGTGTTTCCACATGATCAAATATGAGTGCATGGCCATTCTGATTTGATTGAGGGATGTGTTCCCACTTGATCATAAATAAGGGCCGATGCCATTCTTTGGGAAAATGGAGGCACCTGGTCAGTTACCAGGAAGCCTCAACCTGGGGTTGAGAGAGTTTCTAGAAAGGTTGAAGGATTTGTTCCCGCATGGATGGATGTAAGTGTAGAGCCTTTCTATCAAGGTTATAGGATGTGTTCCCACATGGATAGATGTAAGTGCAGAGCATTTCTAGCAAGGTTGTAGGATGTGTTCCCGCATGGCTGGATGTAAGTGCAGAGACTTTATAGCAAAGTTGCAGGATGTGCCCCTGCATGGCTAGATGTAAGTGTAGATCCTTTCTAGCAAGGTTGAAGGATGTGTTCCTGCATGGATAGATATAAGTGTTGAGCCTTTCCGATAGGGTTGTGGGATGTGTTCCGGCATGATCGGATGTGAGTGCTGGGCCTTTCTGACAGGGTTGTGGGATGTGTTCCCGCATGGTCAGATGTGAGTGCTTGGGTGTGCCTTTCTAACATGGTGTTGGATGTGTTCCTCTCATGGTCAGATGTAAGTGTTGGACGGGCCATTCTAACTTAGGGTCAGATATAAGTGATGAAGAAGACCTACATGGAGGCTAGGCCTACAACTAGCATGAAAAAAGGCTGGCTCTGTAGAACTTCCTGTGACAAGAAGAATCGTGAGATAGCACCCGTGATGATGATCCAGTGAAGATGATCCAGCAGTGATGATCTAGATCGATTGATGATCTATATCCAGTGATGATCCAGATCTAGTGATGATCTAGATCCAGTGATGATCCAAATCGAGTGATGATCCAGATCCGAAGATGAAGATGACTTGAAGATGAATATGACTTGAAGATGACGAGGACTTGATGATGATCCAGATGATATAGAGAAGAATACTTGTGCTGATAAATTGTGTCGAGAGAATACCATCCTAGTTAAGAGGCAGTGTTAATGTATTTGTAACTTCGAAATGTATTCATCCGTATAACTTATGTATTGTACCCCGATGTTTATTCCGGGATGTCTTTGTAATTCTCTTGAGTCATTTCATGCCTCGATGTTCCTATAGGGAGGTTCTATAATGTAAACAAGTCATGTCAAGTCATTGTGGGTAACCCTCCTATTGATCAAGGGTTAAAGTCCCTGTAGTTTCGGGGCACTAGGGTTATTAGACTCTCCAAGAGAATTCAGCCCTAGTAGGTTATTGTCAAGTTGGGAATTAGTATAAATAGAGAGTGAGTCTCTCTATTTATCACACACCCACCCACACTCAATTGTATCACATAGCTGAGGAAGAAGAAGCTACTGGGGCTAGGAAGAAAGAGGCTACTGCTGTCGGGAGATCATCTTACTGTTTTGGGGTTTTACTTTTGGTGTTGATTCTATCTCTAAGGAAGTTGCGGGGTTTTCTCCATTTATGGTTTCCCCGAGGAAATACACTGTGTTCATTGTCTCTTGTGTTTGATTGTTGTGCTTGTTATTCTCTCAGTTAAAGATCCTAATATAATTCCAGCTTACTGTTATAAATCTAACACATTATATTTGCATCATGGTAGTGATATTAGAACATATTCATTGTGGTTTGTTGGGTTTGACATACAGTTGCACACAATTCACACCACTAAGTGAAACACTCGATTGATGACCCTGAGAAAGCCTTAAAATTAACTTAAATACAACCAAGATTATAACCTTGCCTTAGGATAAAAAAATCTTGTAGTTAAGTTAGGACTTTGGGGATAGAAATCCAAACAATACCCCTATGTCATTCACATTCTGAGACATAGTTGTTATCCAGTAGGGAACCCAAACCCTCTTGTATTTGTGGACAAGATCACAACCAGTTTTTCGGGAGGCCCCATGCTTAGCAGGAAAAATCCACAACGAAGTGGCTCCAAAAGTCGAGGTGGAATACCACACTCCATCTTGCATCGAAGGCTAAAACTTCATAATCCTCCTCGTGCATTCCAGCGTATACTAGGTGTCAAGGTAAAAATGGCTGAAGCATCAATAAATCGAATGGACGTGTCATGAATGAGGTATCCTAGTGGCCATTATTATAGGGATCTTTTACCCAAAAGTCCTTCTCGGTAGTGGGATTCTCTTAGCCTATATGGTTCTTCCATTTCGTATTGTCTTAATGGGATTTCATCACCCTACCGAGGATACAATTTGTGAGGGGATTCATGCTGGTAGTTAGGATGTTGCTTGCAATCATACCCCATAGGTTAGTGATTCATTTTTATTTTTGATAAGTAGTGCTGCTTGTTGGATTTCTAGCCACCCTTGCTCTAGACTCTCCTTTCTGTGGCCCATTGTCATAGTTTGGTTTTAGAGATTGTTGTTGGTCTAAGAGACTCTATTTCATATGCTCTCCTTCTACACACTCGGTTGTAGTTGTATCTTTTAGCCTGCGATTGATCCTCTTGAGTTTCTAGTCATTACACACCACTACATATAGTCATCATATCTCCACCACGCCACTCATATAGGATTAGGGGCCACACACCCCAATTCGGTTCTCTGAAATGACATCGTCAGAGCCATCTTCGATGTCACTCACCACCTTCGAAGCCACAAATGGTCTCTGAATCTTATTTGGATTCCTATCAGTCTGAACCCATCTTGTTCACTGCTCCATCTAGCCCCATGGCTGGTGAATATCCTGACCCCTTCGAAGTGGGGGTTATTATTAGTGGGCTCACATCCATTTAACCTACCATCACAGGTAGCCCTTCATTTGGTCCCATAATCCCTGGTCCTAGTGGGCCCGTTATCATTGCACACAATGTTGTTGGTTCACTACCCACTAGTGGTGGTTCCATACCAACCACCATTGTCACTTCTATTCCGCCTTATATAGCTGTATATAGCTGGGGGAAGTGGCCTGTCAACGTCATTTTTGACTATTCCTACTATACTAGTGACTTTTTCTATGGTCGGAAGTCAACCTCATCCACCCCCAGATACGCATGGTAACTACGTTCCTACAGCCACCGACACCATTGTTGGTCCTTCCCGAGCCACCCTCGACTCTAGATTACATTTTATGGCTAGTATCAACCTGCTAGATTTGGAACGGTTAACCAATGAACCCATTCATCACCACCCACAATGGCCTCCTATTCCTACCAAGCTTCCCTCAGGCATCCCTAAGTTTGAGGGCAAGGTGAGAGACGACCCTCAAAATCACATCATGTCATTCCACCTGTGGTGTTCATCTAACAACATTGTGGATGACTCTGTTCAATTGAGTTTGTTCCAGCGCACACTTACAGGTTTTGCAAACAAGTGGTACATTGAGTTCCCTCATGCTACTTACCCCAACTTCTCCTCGTTCGCTTCAATGTTCATTTAGTAATTTCAGTTACCTGTCTGTTATGACCAAGGAGTGGAGATCATCATCACTATAGCTTGTGTAAGATCCAATTAGATGATAGGATCTTCCTTTACTGGTTCCTCAAAACCTTACTCCCCCCATAGCCAACGATGTCACATCTGAGTGACCCCAAACCGAGGAGGAATCCATCCTTAAGGCTCAGTAGTTTGATTTGATCTATGCCCAGTCCGGTTACTTATATACCATCATACCCGATGCTCCCCCAGCCGACACCTCTCTTCATGATACGATGGGGACATATCACGTTGGTGATGGAGTTATTGGCTCTATTACCCAACACCCCTAGTTCTATGCGACCTCTCCCATGATGCCACCCCATTCGGGTAACACCCATAGTGTTTCCCAACCAATTTATGCCCCCGATTACTCATGTGTGATGGCTCAATCTAGCGCTACACCATCCTATGCACCCCTTAGGTATACCCCATATTACTCACGCATGACATCTCAGTTTGGATCCACCCCATCCTATGTGCCTCCTACACCAACTCCTCATGTTCATGGACCGAATTGTTCAGGACACTCGTGTTCTGGCCAGATGACCAAATTTGCAGTCCCTCCACCTCCTTCGGTATATTATGCACCACCTATGTAACCCACTCTGTCTCCAACCCCAACTCCTCAAGTTTCTATGGGACAGGTTTATGCTCATCAAAATCTCCCTAACAAACCCGCCCCCAATAACCAGCAAGGGTAGGTAAAGAACAAGAGAGGTAGGAATCGGGGAAACAACCAGCCTCTAGGAGGTTACCAACAGGCCAACCCTCCAATCAACAATGATGCTGAACCTCCTGCACAGAATCCCCAGTGTCCTAATCAACTTGGAAAGACCCCACTATTACAGACCAATCATCTATGTGATATATGTAACACCTACGACCATTACACTCATTAGTGTCCTCACATGGCTTGCGTCCAACAACTTCTTCGAAATGACAGTCAATGTGATCCAAACGCGGCTACTCTGGATCATCCCAACCTAGCACCACCAGGTCCCCCACTTATGGTGATTCAAAACCCCCTACCACATCAAGGAATGTTTGCAACCCAACCCTTGGCCCCACCTGCTCCTGCAACTACTGCTCCTGCAACTACTGTTGTTGCCGCACCTGCTAAGGTCAGTGTCCATCACCTCATGATGTTGTCGTTAGAAGTCAACTTCCAGACTTGACACAACTAGTATGGATCCACCATAGAAAATGATAACCCATTAGTGATGTCTACCTCTACCACTTCTGATATGTCTCTGCACTTTCCGAGTCCCCCCACAAATGGGACAACCAAAGTCTCATAGTTTCCTAAGCGCCATGTTGATGTATTTGTAACTTTGGAATGTATTCACTTGTATATTTTATATTGTACTTCATTGTACCCCAACAAAAATGTTTGTTCCTTCGATCGAGAGAGTCATTAATATAATAAATTCATGTGAGGTCATTGAGGTTAACCCTCCATTGTAAGTCAGGGCAATAGTCCCCATAGTTGAGTGATATTAGGGTTATCAGACTCTCCTAGTGAGGTCGGACCTGTAGAGTAATTATCAAGTGGAAAACAAGTATAAATAGAGAGTGAAACACTCTATTTGTCACACACACTCACTCAACAGTAGCGCATGAGTGAGAGAGGAGGATCTCGTACAAGTGAGAGAGAGAACAACTGTCGAATATCATATTTGTATCTTTGGGTTTTACTTTTGCTTTTGGTTCTCATTCTATCTCTGAGGAAGTTGTGGGGTTTTCTCCTTTACGGTTTCCTCGAGGAAAATTATTTGTGTATCTTATCTCTTATGATTATTGTTGTGCATGTTATTCTCTAAGATAAGATCCTATATCATATTGATTAAATGATAAAAATATAACATGGTATCAGAGCCTCTTTGAAACAAGGAACTGTGCAGCTGTGGGAACTAGGGCTTCCTAGTTGAAGGTGTTCTCTCCACAGATCATCAAGCAAGGAGGAATAGGCCAACACACCTCACTAGGGAACATATATTGGTGGTATCAATTTTTGAATAAGAGAAGTTTCATTGTATCGGCAAAATACAGCTGCAATGGCAGCAAATGGAAATTAGGGTTTCATGCTTGAAAACCCTAAAATACTAAAACTAGTAGTTTTGGTACATTCGCTATATCTCAATCAAGGATCGGGAGGTGAAACTATTGTAGGGTGAAGAAAAATTCTTGTTGAACCCTTTGTAAAATTTTCAGCCTCAGAATCTCTATATTCTAGGAGATATGATTCCTCCAAGTCAGGGTTCCATCCTCTCCCAGGATTCAGCCTTAAATAGGTGGCCTAGGGATAATTTCTATATCTCGGGCTAAGAAGGTCCAAATGAAATTTCTTAAGATTTTACAGATAGGTAACGAACTGTACTTTCAATGGTAAAAATTTCAGACCCCGAAGGTGAAACAGTGAAACATGGCATTCCGTACAAGTTCACTATTATAAACAGTCCTTAAATAAGTCACCTTGGGAACGCGCATAAGTCCCAATTGGTGAAACCAAGTGTGATATAACCTATGGTTTTAGAAAGAGGATAGACAAGGATACCTTGGTACAAAGTTTCAGACACATAGGAACAGTAATTTCAGAGATACAGGAGAAACAATATCAGACATTTTTGTAGAAGATATTAGAAAACTAGGGCTTCCTGTTCCCAGAGCTTCCCTCCACTATTCTCAGATAAGGAGTACATTGGACAGCTCCCCTTAAAGAGGTCAATATTTCTATCCAATCAGAATTTTGAAATTCCAAGTTTTGAAAATTAGGGTTTCTCTGAAAAACCCTAGATCAGCAAGCTCCAGAACCAAGACGGACACCTCAAATCGGTAAGTTCTAAATTTTTTCTATCTACATTTGAGGTTCTCATTTCAAAATGACTAATCACACCAGCTTGATGACAAACTTGGTGAAGCTGACAACTTCCAAGTATAGAAGTACAGGAACTCCGTGATCCTTGAAGAAATTGACTTAGATCAGTATTTCAATAAAGAAGTTCTAAGAGCCAGAGGGAGATGAGGCTAAGGCTAGAGGCAAGAGAATCATCATAGATTCTGTTAAAGATCATCTCATACATCATGTTTCATCCTTGAAGACACCAAAAGGAAGTGTTCGATGTTATGACGAAGCAATCGAATAAGAATAAGATATTGTTATAACCACCTTGAATGGCCTCCCAAGATCATGGGATTCATTCATTCGAGGAATGTGTGCCATAAGGAAGTGATTACCTTCAGAATACTATGGGAAGAGTGCACACAAGCAGAAGCTCTACCCATAATAATATAAGAGAAGATGGGATCAACTGAAGATCAGGCCCTCATGATTCAAAGAAGATCCCTCAAGCGGTGAGGAATATGAAGGACTCAATTCTTGCAGAACCTCTTATCCATCTTAGCATTTGGATAAGAAATGATGATGTTTTGAATGAAGAAGATGAAGGATCAAGAAGGATTCTACCCACTAAACAAATAAAGATAATTATTTGAATTGTCTTTTCCTATATACCTAGTTGTTTATATGACATTGTTTAGTTGTGAAATGTATTGTGCATGATAGAATGTCTGCATTAATGAACAATATACTACTATGCATGTTATGGGTAAGTATCCTATAGTGCTATACAAAACTCCATTGCTAATTATCTAGGATGAAACCTATTTGCTGATATATTGGGATTAGTGCACAATCTCAATAATGTTATGGTAGAGATGGAAGGCATCTGGAAAGTTTCTGTCTTCTGGAAAGTTTCTGTCTATACCAGATATGGATGAATGTTGTATTGGATAAAATAGTTGCATGATTATATCTTTATGAATTTTCCATTGTGAATATGCCTTATGAAATGTTTCTAACCATACAACTGGTGCATTTGACTTGTAGGAACGATCGCGTACAATCACCTACAAGAAAATAAGGATGAGACTTGTTCTAAAGAACAAGTGACGACAGTTCAAGATTCACTCCAATAAGAATATATAAAGATGAACCTAAAGCTTCCATAGCAAAAGAAAGAGCTTCAGAAGAATATAAAGAGGATGGTAGATGAATAATAATGTAAGATGAAGTATAGTATGACGAGACTTCCAAACAAAGCAAGAGGCCTTAGACACACTCTAGTTATGTGACATTGTTGAGAAACATCATTGATGGAGAGCCTTCCAAATATGAAGAAGTTGATAAGAATAAAGGAAAGGATACTATGTTCAAAGAGTACCGGTTCAAGAAGAATGATGACTAGGATGTGATGTCGAGACCTGAAGTATATTTCGTAGTTTCTTCCATATGGATTTACAAGATCCAACATGTAGTAGATGGAAACATTGCGGGATACAAGGCAATATTCGTAGCACGAGGTTTCTCACAGAAATAAGGCATAGAATATGAAGAGACATTTGCACCAGTGATGAGTCAAGTATACGTAGAGCATCCACTAGGATATGAGACATATGACAGGAAGACTCATGTGTGCAAATTAAAGAAGGAATTGTACGAGCTCAGAAGGCACCCATGGGATAGAACATACAGTTACATAAGGAGCTTGCAGATCATCTAGAGTGATGAAGATCTTTACCTTTTCTACAAGGTTGAAGATGAAAGCCTATATAGGATGAAAGGCTCACATATGGGTGCAAGAAGAATTTTTCAACAAAGTCCAAGATAGAGGATCTTGGAATCCAGTGACTGTAAGTAGAAATATTTCACCTTCTGTGGACAGAAGTTGTTCCTCTGGTCTGAATGGTTCAAATCCAGAACAAATGACTGACAAAGGATGAAGACCCTCCCTGGATGTCGTAGATACCCGGAATGCTGCTTCAATAGTAGACCTGTGTACCTGCAATCAGATTAAATACGCAAACACATCAAAGCTACCAGAACATAATCCACTGATCCATGTTAGTGACTAAGGAATCTAACAACATTTACATGCGAAATCAAAACAACAGTAATGTGGGACGGAAATCATCTTTGCATTAAGATGAATGGAGAAGTTTACAACCAATTAAACCTTAGTGTCGACATGCATCTCCATGAAACCAACACTTCATCCCTATAAGCTCCAACTTTGCTCTCTATGCTCTTCAATGGCTTGGGCCAAGTGGTCAATCCAACAGCATAACAATACCTCTATAGTTCTCCCCTCAACCATGGACATGAGCTTGTATTTATAAGGCTCAATGGATAGGAATGGTTGAGATATTTGTGGATGAGGTGGCCTCTAAGATCCTTTGATGGGGGATCTCGAGCTCAACTGACCCACAATGATAGGGATAAGAGAGGACATGAGTCTCATGATCTAGAAGCCTCGAGAAACCTCTCTTTTTTCCCATTTTACCCAGGGTACCGCCTTTTGCCTCTTATGACAGAGCAGTTCAGGTTAAAAATGCTTATGGACCAAAGGCTATAAGCAATGGCACTGCTTATGGAAAAAAAGATAGAGGCGATGCGAGGAAGGTACTGCTCATGGATAACGAGGAAAGCGTGGTGTTGAGTATTTTCATGAAAGATTGATAATCAACATGGGTTTCCTCTCCAAGTGCTGGGATTAAGGGAAAATATGTAAGTCAAAGGTCTTATCACATGGTGGTGACAAGATTTTGGTTTAACAGGATGCCTCTCAAAGCATGAATCTTAGAGAGATATGATAAACGAGAGCTTTGAAAGAACAAGTCGTCGCTACAAGGTGAAAATGTCAACTCGATCGAAGCATGTCGTCAAGTAGGCATATGTAGTACATCAATATTTTTTACTCATATACACAAGTAACCAACTCATGGCTGCAGACCAATACAAGGCAAATCCACGGGAGGAATAAACAAGCATGGCTACTAGAATACAGCGTAGATCCATGTGATAGAGGACTCAAACTTGGACATAGATACCAAACATACAATGTATATCTATGTCATACAAACGCAAATTTGAGCATAGCCACGACCATACAAATGTGGATCCATGCTAGATATACAAAACTCCATCGCAACCTGGGAAAAAAGCAATGAGTGCTTTAAACAAATACCCAAGGTATTCGTCTCGTCTTCCACAAAGTATGATTCTATCCATGTGATTACAATGATTTAAAGTTGAACGTGGTAGAAAACACTTAATTACTGGTCAATGATGTGAACCATTAACAAGTGTGAGGGAGATCACCATTGATGTCAATGATTCCCAAGGTACCCTAGTACAATCTACTGAGTGTGAATAGATGTCCTGATGTCGAACACCCAGTCAATTCTGTCGATCAAAGGTCAATGATGTGAACCTATGTCGAGAGTGAGAGAATCTGTCATTATGGCATACAGATCTCAAGGTACTAAGTATTGTTTCTAAGACTATTTCCCGGATGATGAGCTGATGTCGACGGGAATAGTCTCATCGAAGGAGGGCCATGATGAGTCCCACATCAATGACATGAAACTCAAAACATAGTTCTGGAATGATGTGAATGTAGTAACCATAGGACTGACTCAAAAGTACTGACACAAAGACTGTGTTGACTGCAGAGGTAAGACTTCTTCAAATTCCCTTTGAACATCGGGAGGCACAACAAAATGCTTGGCAGCATGACGAGATGGGACAAACACACAATACAACAGTGGACAATGCATTCTTTTGAAAGAATCAAAGGAGTAGCATGACTCATGAAAGTGGATCGTCACAGAGATTAGCTGAACACCTAATTGACTGACATGATATGCAGAAAAGTGCCATGTTCAAAGGTAATGACAAACTACTGCCATTTATTTGCAAAATGATTCCCTTCCTATTTTCCCCATCATGATCGATGAGTTCCTCTTTTCGGTTTTAAGAGTTAAAAGAGCGTAACACACACTCGATATAGCTTGTCAGAAGACAAGTCCATACTCATATGTTTTACAAACCTGAGAGAGGAGGGGTTCATTCCCAAAACGGGTCTCTCAATGTTTAATTTAACGAGTCCAATGAAAGAAAACTCGGTATCATTCATGTTTAGAGAGTCTGAACGATTACGAAAGAAGACTCCAGAGGGGTCCTTTTGCATGTGATTTAGTCTCTAAAGCCCAAAAAAGTGTAAAATCATACCTTAGAGAACTCTTCTAGTCATGATTGGCTGGAGTGTTCCTTTCTCGTAAATAGTCTATTCGAACCGAAAAAGAGATAACCTACCATCGGAGAGACGACTCTTCAAATGCTTTAACGAGCGTGAAGAAGACAATATCGCTCGACAATCTTTTCGTGTTTAGGGAGCCTGAATAGAGTTTAAAGAGGACTCCATGAGGTTTCTTTACACAATGTCAATTTTTACGAGCCTAGAAAGAATCAGAAAAGGACTCAGACCTTTGATATTAGGTTTAAGGAGCATGACCAAAGTGTTGTAACAAACGCTCTCATCGACTTTTTCCATTTTATCGAAGTACGAAAAAGTCGTAAACAAACTCCAAAATCTTTTTTCTATGGTACTTCTATCCTATAATCGACTCAAAAACAAGTGTTAAATGCGCTCATGACGAACATTAAGGGATTACGATAGATAAATTTCGAGTAAAAAGTGATTTTAAATCAAAACTATAGCCTATATCAAACCCTAAAAATGCGTATACAAGTCACGTTAATAGTAAAAAATCAAATCATTTTACTATTTACCCATAGTGGAGAGCATTTGGAGCACTTTCCTAATCAAATCTTTAGCAGCTTATACTGGGAGTTCCCACCGTCGGATTTGAGTGTCGTCAGTTCCAGGTAATAGCTAAAACCTTACTCTTTCCTTTCATAGTCTTCATTATGAGTTTTGATGGGGTTTTAGGCTTGTATGGCAAGCCCTAAAACCATGAAAATGAGCATCGTGCATACCCCTTGTGAGATACGCTGTACCTCACTAGAACCGTGCCTAAAACAAAGCTGACAGGCGGTGCCACCGCCTATCTCCAATGGTGCACAGGCGGTGCCGGCCATGGAGATTTCAAACTAATAGCACAAGTAATAATAAACCATTCTTTTGAATTTAAATTATTAGAGATTATTCTAATGTGTGCTATAATTGTTTTTGGTAGGTTTTTGTTGCTCACTCATGGTGATATGGAAAGAAAGACAACATGACAATGATGATGCTTTCACTGAAAGGAATGCGGGTTGTATAGCCACATTACGAGACTGTGGGCTCCTGAAATTATTTCGGACCCCAAGCATGGTATCACATGAGCGGTTGTTAGAGCACATAATTTGGATGTGGAATCTAGAGCAGCATCATTTTGAGGTTGGGGCCCATATTCTGACAGTGGAGGTAGAGGACATCTACTTTTTGACTAGTCTCTCGAGACGGGGTGCCTCCATCTCACTGACAGGTTCCCGGGGAGGGGATATTACCACTCAAGAGTTGATAGATCGTCACTATGTTCCAGGGACGAGGACATCAGGGAAGAAAATCCCCATCAGAGCAGTGATGGATAGACCCCTACGGACTGTCCTATTTACCATGTAAAGGGTGGCCGAGAGTTAGGGTGTGCACCAGGCTTCCAGGGCACACATGTTATATGCCATAGAGGCCATGGCACCCATGGTATTCAACTAGGTAGAATCCATGCTTCTGATATTCAAATATCAGCTGACTAAGTGTTGGCAGGGAGAGCTAAAGCAGTTTGGATTTGGTTCCATTTTAGCCTGCTTCTTCTTCGAGTGGGTGCCACAGATGAGACCTCGGGTGGTCTTCAGAATCCTGAGAGCGAAGGACCCCCGTATGCTAAGGTGGGTCCATATTATGGCTCATACAGAAGCAGGCAGGGGGAAGGTGAAGTTCGATGACCCGTTATTTAGATGGCTCCGCGATCAGATCCTCATGGTGGAGGATTATGCTTATGTGGGAATAGACTTTTGCGGAGATCCTGACCTACTGCTCCCACCTGGCGGACAGTGGGGAGACATCGGTAAGAAGCAAGAAACCCTAAAATGTATGAAATTTTTTTATGTTTTTTGATGTTTTATACATTTTATGTTAAGTAACGAGACCTGGATATTCTCATGCAGATGTTGGAGCAGCGCGACCTGGGGGAGCCTCCCCATTGGATAGGTGAGTTGGAGCCTGCTTTGTACCACAGGGCGATGATATCACCAGGGAGTTAGAAGAAAACCTGGAGAGGTTGACCTTGGATATCTTGGATTCTTCTATTGATGACCTCCCTCCGAGGTATCAAAGACCTATAGCGGGGGTCCCGGGTTGATTCAGTAGGCTGCTACGTAGAGTAGCTCAGGAAGTGATGTACTACCACGAGCATCACTAGAGATTGTGTGTATGAGATATCTACTAAAAGCTGACAGCTTCAGGATTTTGTATGGTGATATTTCCTAAAAGCCTACGTGCTTCGGATGAGGTCTCATGACCTATTTTTTGTAAACTTATTCATATATATATATATATATATATATATATATATATATATATATACATACTTTTGCCTAGTGTTTATATGTCTCAAATGGTAAATGTATTTTACATGAGTTTTATGTGTCTTTAAATGTTTATTTACAATAGACCATGTTTGATTCCAATGTCATGAATGGGAAATATGCCAATATAGGATGTAATTAGCTAATGAGTCAGCAACTACATTATGTTCCCTGAGGATATGCCTATAAGCGATAGTTTCAAATGATCTTTCTAGTAAACATACCCTCTGGAAGAGACGGAGAAGCACAGGGTTTCTAATGGTGTAGATATGGTTCAGATGGTAAACCACAAGTTGTGAGTCCATCAAGACTACCAGACTGGGAACATCTTGGGAGGTAGCTTCAATCAGAAGACCAATGACGGCTTGATACTCGGTGATGTTATTAGTAGCGAGACCTATACAAACTGCTCCTGAACTGACCAAATATTCAGCGAGGGAATAGAGGACCCAAGCATGTGAGGCAAGATTCAAGGTGTGGTGGCAAGCACCATCGGCGAAGCCATAGAAATCCATCTGCAAGACCAAAACATGGTATAAACAGATATGGACACTAAACTCAAAACCATCTTGAAAATGCTAAAAGCACACTGAAATCCAAGCAATATACATATACACAAGATACCATCCAAGAAATACCTAGGCATAGTACCTTTTCAGGTACAACCCATTGCAAGGTTGCCCCAAAGGGATTCCATTGTATTCAACGAGCTCATAGGCTCCTTTCTTTAAAACTTTAGAAATGATGAAAGTTCCGTACCACATGGACTCGAACTTACCCTTCCCTAGTTTGTCATATCTTTGGTCGTAAGTCAAAACTAGGTCACCCTTGTTAAAGGCACGAGGTTGGATGGATTTATCATGCTGCGCCTTGACACATTTCTTATGTGCCTCATTAGCCAAGGCGGCATCTCTGCGAGTCTCGTCAAGGTTATTTAAGTACAAAAATATTTCTTCCTTTGCAGAAGTGTCTGGGAGAAGTTCGACGGTAAGTTGAAAAGATGGAATCTGACATTGAATTGGTAAGACAACTTCAAGTCCATAGACAAGCTGGAATGGCGTGAAACCAGTGGCTGTTTTCACCAAAGTCTGATAAGCCCAAAGAGTGGAGAAAAGAACGTGGTGCCAGTTGGATTTATGATCTCCAACCATTCGACGAAGCATAGTTTTTAAAAAAAAATTAATGGCCTCTACCTAACCATTAGCTTGTGGATAATATGGCGTAGAGTTTTCATGGCAAAAACGTAGCTTGGCACTCAATTCCTCCATCATTTGATTCCAGAAATGTGATCTATGATCAGTAATGATGGACTACAGGACTCCAAATCTAGCTATTATATGATTGAACAAGAAGAGAGTGGCAGTCTTACCATCTTTTTCATATGTACGCATGGCCTCGGCCCATTTTGTAAAATAGTCAATGGCTACGATGATGTAACCATTCCCCCCAGCTAAGGTAGGCTTACAATGCATGAATTCAATCCCCCATTTGGTGAATGGGGCAACGGCAATGACGGGGTGTAGCAGAGCAGGATGAGTGCACTTTTTGGGATAAAAGTGTTGACAAGGTGGGGATTTCTTAACAACCTCATGATAGTCTTTGAAGATGGAAGGCCAGAAATAGCCAGCGTAAAGGATTTTCTGGGCTGTAGCCATCCCAGATAAATGACCGCGACATGCTCCAGAGTGGTAATCATTCAACACATGTTCAGCCTCCTCGTGGGTGAGGTATCACCGAAGAATAGAATCAATCCCACGTCTATACAAGGTATCATTCAGGATGAGGTAGTATTTCGCATGGTGACGGATACGGCGGCAATCGTCATGGGATAAATGCGGTTGAAATCATTGTGTTTGGAGATAAAGAAGCAAATATCCATACCATGGATCAGTAGTGCTAATCAGGAACAAGAATTCATCTGGAAATGAATCACTGGGCTCAGATTTTGTCGAAGCACAAGGAAGATCACACATGAGCTCGACAAAGACCAAGGATTTCTTGGATGTGGCTTTGGCAAATTCCAGATCAAACTCCTGAAGTATGACTATCCAGCGGGAGTACTTTCCCCCGAGCACCTGACAAGTCAAGATGTAAACATCAGGTTCTGGTATGCTAATACAGTGGTTGTGCGGAGCAAAATGTAGTGATGAAATTTTTGTACAGCAATGACCATGGCCAATGCTACCTTTTCCACACGTGAATAGCAAGTTTCAAAATACATGAGATTCTTACTGACATAGTAAATCACGTGCTCCTGACCATTGGGATTTTCCTGCACTAAAACCATAGCGATGGTAGTAGCGGAGGCAGCAATATACAAGAGAAATTCCTTTGTATAATCTGGGGGGTGCATCACGGGTAAATGAGTTAGAGCGTGTTTAAGATTATCAAAGGCACATTGGGCTTGGTCATCCCAGAAAAAAGGGGTGTTCTTCTTGAGGAGACGCATATAACCGTGTGTTTTCTCTGTGAAATTGCACACGAAACGGTGGAGAAATTTTGCCTTCCCTTGCAAACTTTGTAGTTCAAGGAGATTAGTTGGGGCTGGTAGAGCTAAAATGGTGGCAATTTTTCAGAGAATCAATCTGGATGCCATCTTTGGATACCACAAAACCTAGCAGACGTCCCATCTCAACGCAAAAAAAAACATTTATGCGGATTGAGCCGTATATTATAATGACGACATCTCAGTAATATCTCTCTAAGATGACCAGGATGGTCCTCCCGTCGCTGTGAATGAGCGGGGAGGTCATCAAGGTACGGTTCAACAATATGTTTGATATCATGAAATGCATAGGACATCGCATGCTGGAACGTGGCTCCAGCATTTTTCAAGCCAAAAGGTAACTTCTTATATGCAAAGGTTCCCCATGGGAAAATGAATGTCATTTTATGTTAATCGATGGGTAATATCTCAATCTGATTATAGCCAAAGAAGCCATCCATAAATGAGAAGTTGACACTTCCAGCACAGTTGTTGATAATCTTATCGATGTGTAGAGTAGGAAAGTTGTCCTTGGGACAATATTTGTTCAAATCCCTAAAGTCGATACAGAATCTAATGGTGCCCTGCTTTTTATTGACAGGGACAACGTTCAATATCCATTCCATCAGGAGTATAGTATAAATAAACCCATCTTTGAGAAGTTTCTCAATTTCAGCTTTAATAGCTGCGGCCTTCTGAGGATGGACTTGCCTTAGTTTTTTCCTGACAGGTTTAGTCGTGGGCTAGGTTTTAATCTCATGGACCACAATGGATGGGTCAATCCCTGTCATCTCTTCATAGGACCAGGAAAAAATATCACGGAATTCTTTGAAAAGTGCCTTGTACGCTTCAGATTCATCTGTCGAGCAGTTCTGCCCAACATGAACATACTTGATGGTATTAGGCAGAGATAATTTTAGGGGCGAATTTTAGCCCATGGGCTATTTTCCATGTTTTTCTCCAAAAAAACATTCGCCATTTTTCATTTTTTGAAGCCCTGTTTCTCCCAAATTTGATGGGGTAAATTGTTTTCAACCTAAAAATCGCCAAATTATTATATAAATGATATAAAATCCTTGGAAATTAAAAAAAAATTGGAAAATATCGCCAAACATTTTATAGTTGGCATTTTAAGAATTGGTAAGATTCGCCAACATGTATACACTTTTAAATAAGTATGGTTCCTTAAAATCATCCCTGGTATCAGACTTGGATGATATGTCAATCGGATTCATCTGAGTAATGTTGCAAAGGTTTCCTTCAGAATCTGTATCTTGCAACAATATGGGACTTTGGGGGACGTTGACAATATCAGTAGGAAACAGGGATGCATAATCATGGTTAACAATACTGGTGTTGGGGAGGAACTTGGATCTATGATTGTGATCCTCCCAAATGGACTCATCTGTATTCATGATCTCTACGATGGACTCATCAGAAGGAAAAGTCTCATAGAGATAATATAGAACAGGAAGAGCAGGTTCTAGCCAGTACGGTAAATGGTAAGAATCCAAAGCCACTAGATGAAGGTCATCAGAGTGATCATTGGAAAAGGTTTGAATGGTGTCATACATTGCTTCATGTGAACTCAACGAGGTGGACTCAACAACTTGTTTGACCTGAGGCTCACAATCAAATGAGGTGATCATGTGGATTGTCACAGTATCCGTGTTAGGAGGAGTGGATGGAAAAATCCCCATAAGGGATGAAACCTTCAACATTCCTACCCCAATCGACTGGTAAGGAGGAGGGGACTGGCCTAACATGGGGATGTTATTAGCCATGGAGGTAGTAACATCCGGCGTGCAGAAATCGAGCTGGTCAATGGTAACAATTCTCCCTAGATGTGGAAATTGGACTATTTGGAATACTGTTGAAGCGACAGCAGTCATGGCATAGAACCAATTTATTCCTAGAAGGAGGTTGTAATCTAATGGGGAATCTACCACTTCTACTTGAATGGAAATGGTTTTTCCCCCAAGCTTGATCCCTATTTGTAATGATCTAAAAAGAAAGTTCATGAGGTAACCTATACTTATAGTTCTCAACATTGAAATGAATCAAAATAGTATTATCCGGGTCTAAATCTCCTAATGTTGTCAACAAGTTTTTGTGCTGTGTAGGGCAACTTTGGAGTACCTCTAAGGTAGACATTGCACAAGGTGCCTGAGTGAGATCTTTAACTACATTTTAAAATTGAGCAGCTCAGGAATTAGGGTTAAATACAGCCTTCCGAAGAGTACTCTTGGGTGGACGCAAAATCGTGTCAAGAGTAGGCTTCTTGATGGATAGGGGGACAATAGACGAGGATTTAGGAGAACTAGTAGAGGGACCTTTTCCTAAAGAAGGATGATCTTCTTTTTTGTCTGCGGGTTTGTCATAATTCTAACTTCGAGTTTGTAGATTAATGGTATATGAGGACATCATACGAATTTCCTCTGACGAACTATAATTTCCCTAATTAGACATGTGGTCTATCAGTTGTTGTTGAGAGGGAAAAGGATCCGTGAGTACTGCAGGTGTGGGATTTGATTTCAGAAATTGGGAGATCTCATCCCGACAGGGACACTCTTTCGAGAAATGGTCACCTCTGCATAGTAGACATGGATATTTGCCTTTCTTTTCCCTTTATCGTTATCACTGTTGGTTGGTCTTGGATTTTCCTGTTGGTTTCTAGGTTTTTTATTCTTATTTTTACCCTTCTTTTTATTATTGCCCGAGATTTGAGTACTTTGAATAGAATTGACCTCGGTGGAAACCTTAGGAGTCGAAGGAGTAGGGGTGGTAGTCTGGGGTTTCTTGGCAGGTTTTGCTGCTAACGGGGACTAGATTGAACCAACAATCCCATCAACAGGTACTTCTGCTAGTGGCTTGGCTGGATCGGTACTTGAGTGAGGAGCTTGCAGAACCATATCATAAAGAGTTCTAGACTAGGAATAGACCAAGTCTAGATACTAGGCTCGACTAATAGCCTGCTCTTCAGTAACGGCACTGCCCATAGCGACATCTCAGGAAATTGGAGGCAACAAAGATTTGGTAAACCAATCAGCTAATAACTGATCCGGAATAGGGCCTTAATAAGCCTTCTTCACCTTCTCCATTCATGGATATGATCGGATATATGGGTGGAGGTGCTCTGTCGCAGAGAGGTTAAGAGATCAATACCCATTTAATAACGAATAGGGAGTTGAAAGTGTGTAATAAATACAAATGCCAACGAGCCAAATTCCACAAACGAATGTTGTGGGAGTTCAATGTACCACTTCGCGGCTGTACCGATCAATGTTCGCTGAAAAATTCGTAACCGAACTGAATCATCCATGAGGGAGTTTGAAGAACACCACAAATGGAATGTCATGACATGGTTTTTCGGATTGTCTCCCTGCTTCCCATTGAACTTTGGGATGTCCGATGATAACTTTACCGGAATGGGAGGCCACAAGGGATTGTGTCGAATGGGGTCATTAATCGACTTGGACAAATCAGGTAAGTCCAAAGTTGCTAGGAAAGATAACTGACGGTTAGGTTGCACATACTGGTAATATTGATATGGCATATAATTACTAGTAGGACCGTAAGTGGACTGATAGACAGGTTGTTGTGACGAAGAACTAACGAAAAATCTTCCTGCAGGGAGTTGATTTCCGAGATCAGGACAGTTAGGACCACCAGGGCCTCTAAGAGGAGGACCCCCGAGGCCTCTAGGACCACCAGGACCATTGGGACCACCAGGAGGCAGACCACCAGACCCTCCAGGGCCACTAGGAGGTGAACCTCCAGTGCCTTCGAAACCACTACGAGGAGGGCCACCAGACCCTCCAGGGCCATTAGGAGGAAAGCCACCAAGCCCCCCAAGACCACTAGGACCCTGACAAGGAAAACCACCAGGTCCTCTGGGACCATTAGGCCCCCCAGGGGGAGTACCTCCATAAGGTGGTCCTCTAGTACCTCTCGCAGTATGTATGGGTATCCCCCCCATAGCTGGCATGTAAGACCAGTTAGGTTGCCCCCATGGCGAAAAAGTATTACTAGGGTATGGAATCCTAGAATAAGGCATTCCTGTAGGATTAGGTGGATAATTAATGCTTCCTACATGTATTTGATAACCATGACCTCCATAAGATTGAATGGTTACAGGTTGTGCCCCCAAGGGCTGACCTGAACTGGATGGGGGATTAACCACATTAGTATTGGTGTGTGTGACATAAAATGTAGAAGGTTCTATATTAGAGGTTTGTCCTTGACTAGGTACAATTTCGGTGCCAGATAATGTAGGTCGTGCTGGGGGTTGCCCCTCGGCACTAGAAGGTAATGACGACACGGGAATTGAAGGTTGGGTCCCAGATGTAGAAGACCTAGGAAGATTGGGAACAGACATAACATGGGAGGTGGTGGGGTTGGTAAATTGACCTGGGTTGTGTGGTGTTATTGTGCAATCTATAATCAGTTCAATGGGTCTCATAGAATCAGAAAGTGAACGATATCCCACAGGAACAGCTGTGGAACGTGCTGGTGGTGTGCCCAATATGTCATATATTTGTCTTTCAATCTCCAGTGCACGAAGAATGGCTGCGCGGTATTGTCTACGTTCTTCTTCATCCAGAGAAACTTCTCCATAAGGGTTTACATGGGTGCCATATGAGGAAATGGCCTGTCCTATAGAGGTATCCCAAAATGGAGCATTGGGACCATAATCTGGATGGGTAGTATCATCAACATGACCTTCTCCGAGAGAATGGGACAAGGTATTTCCCCGAGAATGTTGTTGGACCAAGGGAGGCGAGTGTGAAGAATACGGTCCTCCACTTTATACAACCACATTATCTTCCACCTGGGAGGTGGTAGCAGCTCCTTGGTCGATAGCTTCCATTGGATTTTCTCCTGAACCAGGAATAAAATCGGGTGGCAAGCCCCGTACTCTTCTGGACTGTCTTAACTCAGCTAGTTTGTACAGTTCCTATCTAACCTAGGGTCTGAAAAAACTAGAAAACACACCAAAAATATTCCCTACACAAGCTATAGGTCAAACAAGCACACTTAAAATGAAAGGAGGAGTTCAAATAGTCAGGCCTCTCACTAGGATTGTCAAGAAGGTGCCACTCGCGATATACATCTAGGTTACGTGTGTAGTAATCTCCTCGAATGTTATTTTTGGTGTATGGCTCCAAGCAAGATGGCCAAAGGGCTTTTCTCAAATGGATAAGGTGTCCTAGTGGGGTCTCCTGATATACTCAAGGTACGTGCGAGCTCGAATCGGTAGTAGTGTTGTCTAATGCATAACCATACACAAGGGGCCTTCCGATATACAATCGAGTACATGAATTACCTTTATATATACCTTAAGGGTACATGAAAGGTCGTTAGATATACCAACGGTACGTGGAAGAACCGCGCGAGTCCTGGGATGTAATGCGGACAAATAACGACAGCTCCTATGCTTAACGACGCCCGAACACGTCTCTAACCTATCACTCCAATTTCTATGTAAATTTTAACCTATAACTACTGTTAATTTTAAAATGGACGGTTAGGTGAATGCATGGTGTTTTGACAGAAAAGTAAAACCATGCAGTATGCGTATGCAAATATTTCACTTTACCGTTCAGTATGCCTACTTACGAGAGGGAAAGAGAGTATTTTCTTTTGTTTCAAGACCAAAAATATTTCCAAACAACAATCTTGAACACAAAGTCAAAGACAAGCAATACTTTCCAAACTGATTTCTCTTTTCTGAAAAGCAATAAGAAGGGGAAGAGTCTCTTTTCCTAAAAGAAAAACAAGAAGCACACTACATGCAAATGCACTCTATTTTTCAATTTTTCTCAAAACATAGGCAAATCTAACTTAAAACTACCATATTTTTATTTTGATGAGATAGTACTAAATGCATAAGAGACAAAAGAACATAAAGAGCCTAAAAGCTTGTAAATCCAGTTAGAGATCCAATGTCCAATGCTCAATGATGATAACCTAATCTCAATCAAAAATTTCCTTTTTTAAAGGAGGAAAAAGAAATTTTCTATGCAAACAAGAAATGAAACCTAGACGCTAATCAAATGTCTTTCTTTCAGTCTATATCACAGAGATGAAAAGAGATCTTACTAACACCCTATGCTTTTCAAAAAACAAGAAGTCCTTTCACAATTACAACCAACAAGCACCAAAGTGAATGAACAATCAATAAGCCTAATCTAGCTTTTGAATTTTCCAATCAAACCAATCTTTAACCATAAAATTTCAAACCACAAGCATCAGATTCTGACACACAATCCTGACAGTGCAAGGATGAAAGCAAATCAACTCAATTTTTTGCAAAAAATGAGAAAAAAAGAGGTATTGGAATGATGCCTTCCTGGCACCGCGCTGGACAGATCTTGACAGAGCGGTTCTGGACCAGCATCGCTTCTCACCAACAAGACTCAGGTGGTGGCACCGCGGGCTACTAACTAGGTTCAGGCGGTGGCACTACTTCTCACCAACTGCATAAGCACGGTTCCCTATAAATATGCAAAACACAACAAAGAACAACAAATCAAGTCAAAAAAAGACCAGATCAAGGTAAAAACTAATAGATTGAGAGTGAGAAAGAGCATAAAAGGTCAAAAATAATTCAGATCTAGACAGATCTGAGAGTTTCAAACCAAAATCCACTGAGTTCAATAGCAGATCTGACTGAAGAGAGTTGGAAAAGGATCCTGGATTCAGGCAAGAGTTGAAGAACCGTGGAAGATCAGATCAACTGATACGTATATTCATTCCCCAGCGGAGTCACTATATTTGTAAGCAGGAATATTTCACCTTCTGCGGACAGAATTTTTTCCTCTGGTTTGAATGTTTCAGATCCAGAACAAATGACCAACAAAGGATGAAGACCCTCCTTGGATGTCATAGATACTTGGAATTCCACTTCGATAGTAGACTTGTGTACCTGCAATCAGATTAAATACGCAAACACATCAAAGCTACCAGAACATAATCCAATGATTCATGTTAGTGACTAAGGAATCTAACAACATTTACATGTGAAATCAAAACAACAGTAATGTGGGACGGAAATCAGCTTTGCATTAAGATGAATGGAGAAGTTTACAACCAATTAAACCTTAGTGTCGACATGCATCTCCATGAAACCAACACTTCATCCCCATAAGCTCCAACTTTTCTCTCTATGCTCTCCAATGGCTTGGGCCAAGTGGTCAATCCAATAGCATAACAATACCTCTATAGTTCTCCCCTCAACCATGGACATGAGCTTGTATTTATAAGGCTCAATGAATAGGAATGGTTGAGAGATTTGTGGATGAGGTGGCCTCTAAGATCCTATGATGGGGGATCTCGAGCTCAACTAACCCACAATGATAGGGATAAGAGAAGACACGAGGCTCATGATCTAGAAGCCTTAAGAAACCTCTCGTTTTTCCCATTTTACCCAGGGTACCACCTTTTTCCTCTTATGACAGAGCGGTTTAGGTTAAAAAAGCTTATGGACCAAAGGCTATAAGTAGTGGCACCGCTTATGGTAAACAAGATAGAGGCAGTGCAAGGAAGATACCGCTCATGGATAACGAGGAAAGCGCGATGCTGAGTATTTTCATGAAATATTGACAATCAACATGGGTTTCCTCTCCAAGTGCTGGGATTAAAGGAAAATATGTAAGTCAAAGGTCTTATCACATGGTGGTGACAGGATTTTGGTATAACAGTGACCCCACATGGGTACATAGAATATTAATAGCAGAGGAAGCTACTTGTCACTCCATTACAGAATGTTTAAATACATAGAGTACGAAAGGCAGAAGGATAATGATGCTCCGCTTCAGAGGGAGTGACCACAGAAGATCCCGAGGTTCGACATGGTACGATAGGATGGACATATTGCTGATGGCTCTAGGATTTACTAAGAGTAAAGCAGATTTCAACCTTTGCTTCAAGGTTAAAGGTGGAATACCACTGATGCTACCAGTATATGTCGATGACCTATTCCTAATAGGAAAAGAGGAACTCGATAAAGATGCAAGAAGAAGACTTGGTATCGAGTTCGAATTGAAGGACTTGGGTATGATGTACTACTTTCTAGGCATGTAAATGTGGTAGAGTGTGGATGGAATATCCCTTGGAAAAGGGAAGTATGTATTGGAGATCCTGAATAGGTTCGGGATGATGGACTACAAGGCCATGACCACACCTATGGCATCGTTCCTGAAGATATTGAGTGATGATTCATCAGAGACAGTTGATGCCACGATGTATCGTCAGATGTTTTGTTCATTAATGTTCCTAATGAATCTGAGACATGTTCACCTGATTGATGCAAAGCATATTCTTGGCTACCTAAAGGGTACAGTTGATTATGGGCTCAAGTATGAGGTGAATTTGAAGATTAACTTGGAGGGTTACGTGGATTCGGATTTGACAGGAAGTGCCATTGATAAGAAGAGAACTTCAAGGTGCTGCTTCAGTATGGGATCAGGTGTGATCTCTTGGTTTAGCAGGTAGCAGTCATGCGTGGCACTCAGTATAGTCGAAGCAGAAGAGGAGCAGTGAAGCTCCAGTATGTGATCCAAATCGAGATCTCTCGAAAGAGGGAGAAATGAGTTCTAGCATAGCCGGTGAGATAGGTTGTTTGAGCATAAAATCTTGGTGAAGCTTGTAGGTTGCTTAGACATAATCAGTCCTGTAGGTTGTCCTTAGATGTAATCAGTCCTGGTGAAGCTCACAGGTTATCCTTGGACATAATCAACCCTAATGTGATTCTATGCTAGAAATGGATAGAGTGAAGTTTGAGTACTTCAAAGAGAAGCTTGGTGTTCTTCATATCGGGGTTCCTTCCAAGGGGAAGTGATGAGTCCTTGAGCCTTTCTGACATGGTGGCAGGTTGGTCCCCCATGGTCAGATGTAAGTGCAATTCCTTTCTAACATGGTGGCAGGTTGGGCCTCCCATGGCCAGATGTAAGTGCAGAGCCTTTCTGACATGGTGGCAGGCTGGGCCTCCCATGGTCAGATGTAAGTGCAGATCCTTTCTGACATGGTGGCAGGCTGGGCCTCCCATGGTCAGATGTAAGTGCAGAGCCTTTCTGACATGGTGGAAGGATGGGACTCCCATGGTCATATGTAAGTGCATAACCTTTTCAACATGGTGGCAGGTTGGACCTCACATGGTCGGATGGAAGTGCTGGGCGACATGGTGGTAGGCTGGGCCTCCCATGGTCAGATGTAAGTGCTGGGCCTTTCTGACATGGTGGCGGGATGGGCCTCCCATGTTTAGATGTAAGTGTTGGGCCTTTCTGAGATGGTGGTAGGCTGGGCCTCCCATGGTCAGATGTAAGTGTTGGGCCTCCCATGGTTAGATGTAAGTGTTGGGCCTCCCATGGTCAGATGTAAGTGCTGGGCCTTTCCGACATGGTGGAAGGTTGGGACTTCCATGGTCGGATGTAAGTGTTGGGAATTTCCAACATGGTGGAAGGCTAGGCCTCCCATGGTCGAATGTAAGTGTTGGGCCTTTCTGACATGGTGGCAGGTTGGGCCTCCCATGGTCGAATATAAGTGCTAAGACCTACATCCATCTTGAAAAAGGGTTGCCTCTATAGAACTTCCTATGACAAGTAGAATTGAGAGATAACACAATTTTCTCGAGATAGCGGGAATAGTGATGATGATGATGATCCAGCTTTGATGATGATCCAACTTTGCTGATGATCTAGTAATGAAGACTTGTGCTGATGAACTGTGTCAAGAGAATACCTTCCTAGTTAAGAGGGAGTGTTGATGTATTTTGTAACTTTGGAATGTATTCACTTGTATATTTTATATTGTATTTCACTGTACCCCGACGGAGATGTCTGTTCCTCTGATTGGGACAGTCATTAATATAATAAGTTCATGTAAAGTCATTGATTTTAACCCTCTATTGTAAGTTGGGGAAATAGTCCCCACTGTTGAGTCATATTAGGGTTTTAAGACTCTCCTAGTGAGGTCGGCCCTGTAGAGTAATTGTCAAGTTGAAAACAAGTATAAATAGAGAGTGAGACTCTCTATTTGTCACACACAATCACTCAACAGTAGCACATGAGTGAGAGAGGAGGATCTCACACAAGTCAAAGAGAGAAGAACTGTCGAATATCATCTTTATATCTTTGGGTTTTACTTTTTCTTTTGGTGCTCATTCTATCTCTGAGGAATTTGCGGGGTTTTCTCCTCTATGGTTTCCCCGAGGAAAATTCTTTGTGTCTCTTATCTCTTGTGATTATTGCTATGCATGTTATTCTCTCAGATACGATCCTAGATCATATTGATTAAATGATAAAAATCTAACACATCGTGTCACAGACAACGCTACTGCAAGAGCTTCCCTCAACTATAGTATAGTTGATAACTTGGCCCAATATCCTACAACCATGTATGCTCTGGAAGTGCTTAAATTTTTCCCATCATAGTGTAAAGTGTTGTTGTCAATGCTAGGTTCCGTATATCCCTCTAATTCTAGGTTGATGACTTTCGACCTGGATCAAGGAGAACCCAGGATGTTGTCTACAGTCGCTTTCCAAGTTTCGGTCATAATTCAAAATTTGGTCGTTCATTGATGCATTATTCATGAAGGGGCATCCAACTGCATTATGTCAACTTTAGTTTGGCTAAAACTCGGGTCCCCTACCCTTGAACCTTCCACAACCTCTCTTCGCGCCTATGATGGCCGCTCTACTCATCCCCAAGGGATTCTCACAAACTTCTGTGTTGAGTTAGTCGGTAAAACGGTGTTGATTGACATTGAGCTTTTCAATGCCCAACTTGATTGCAACCTCCTCCTATGACGTAGCTACATGTATGCCATGCGAGTCGTGGCCTCTACCATCTTTCGACTCCTGATGTTCCCTCATGATGGGAAGATCATGATCATCGACCAGTTGATGTACTATTATCCTAAGGGGCCGACCACACCAAAACTCATCCTTTTGACTATTGACACCATCATTGATATTGTGTCCATTCCATCTTTATCTATTGTTGGCCCAAGCTTGTTCTGCAACACTCCTATGACGGACACCTTTTTGTCCTTACCACCTCCACCTTCACCGACTCATGTATTAGATTTGCGCACCATCACATCCTGTACTGTTCTGACCACACTGCAACCTTAGTCGCAACCCAAACCATAGTCATTAGGGAACTATTAGGGTTCCTTCCTGGTACACACGATTCCCTTCCTTTTTCCACCATCTGGCATCATGAGCAAGCTTGTCATGGCTACTCCCAACTTACCTAATTTGACATTGGGAATTATTTATGGTACCTCAGTCCACCCACCCCACCCCCGACTCCCTAGGTCATGTTGAATCCCATCCAACCCATTGAGAGGGTGTCACACCCACCTCCTGACCCATCAAATACTACTCCCGTGTCAAATCCTGCCCCTCCTCCTCCAAAAAAGGCTGGGGGCAAGGCCTCCAAAGCAACGATTGAACCACGTCTGACTCCTATTTGTGCTTTGTGTGATTTCCAAGGCCATGTGACACAAAACTATCATTATAGGAATTTTGAGGTCTAAAATGGGCCTCCTAAGGAAAATAATAAAATAATATTTATTAATTTTGGAGGAAAAAAGAAAAAACTACATTTTGTGTTCGTATTTTCGAGATATCTCCCTATTTGTTTACTCAAATTTCGATCAGGAGAGCTCGTTCGATGTAGAATTTGATTCTGCATCCAATGAGTACCCACACTGCATACTTTTGACGGACCCCGCTACCCCAAAAATAAGAAATCCCTGAAAAAATGTGATGATGATGTCATCATCACATTTTTTCAGGGATTTCTTATTTTTNTAGATGCAAAATCAAATTCCACATCCAACGAGCTCTGTCGATCGAAATTTGAGTAAAAACACAGGGAGATATGCTGAAAATACAAATAAAAAAAGTAGTTTTTTTTATGACAAATATGTCAATTCAACCATTATGGTTGACACATTTTATTGGAATTCTATTGGTTCTTGAATTCAAACTCACAAGAAATTATTGTTGGCACTTTTTCTTATAAGGCCCATTTTAGACCCCAAATTTCCTCTAATGCCTGTGTTTCGTCTCCTTCGCACCCACATGGACACTATAGATGAGGCCGATGGCACTCCAGTGGTCACCATCCCGGATCCATCAATGGTCAAGAACAAGTCATTGCGAACCAGTCATCCTTATGCAGTTTGTGGCTTGTATGGTCATTACTCTCACCATTGCCTTGACTTACCTGAGGATCGGTCAACCCTTTGCAACCTTTAGAAACACTCATGTGAATCTGACATTACCGTCCTTGAGGAGATACACCCTCTGGTTTCTTCCTCGGACATGACCAACACCATATACATGATCTCCAGTTCTAGTAGTCCTTTTGTTCCCTCAAACATAGAGGATCCCTCTGATCTATCTACGCATTGTTTTAACATTGATGAGGAAATACTTGAATCTCTTTCAACTCCTGAGTACCCTTGGGATGATATCCATTGCTCATTCTTTATCCTTGATGAAACTCTTTCATCATCGGATTAGTACTTAGTTGAAGCCAAAGACTACATCCATGGAAAGGTAGACTGGTTCAAGGACCCCATTCCGGCCCCCGGCGCCTTTGAAGAGGGAAACATGGCCAATATTTAGCCAACTATTAAGTTCAATATATCAACCAAACCCGAGGTAGTTAAAGATATTACATTCGGAGCATCTTGCTCCCCTAAAGAAGTTGCTTCTTACAAAGCACTTTTTAAGGAATTCCATGATAATTTCATTTGGTCCTATACCAAGATGCCCAGGATTGATCCATCTATCGTCGAACATCATATTGACACATGGCATGATGTTGCACTCATACACGAAAATCAAAGACCCATTCACCCCTCAAAGGATCCTACATTCAAAGCTGAGATCGAGAAACTGTGTAAAGCAAGTTTCGTATACCCCGTCGCATATACCACTTGGGTTTCCAATCTCGTTTTCATCAATAAAAAACAAGGTACCATTTTTGTTTGTACTGATTTATGTGACTTGAATTTGGTATGTCTCAAAGACAACTTCACCACTCCATTAATTGACCAAATTATTGATGCGTGTGCCAACCATGAAGTCTTTTCTTTCATGGATGGTTTTTTCGGTTACAACCAAATTCAGATCCAGAAAGAGGACCAGTACAAGACTACTTTCACAATCCCTCGGGAAAACATTTGTGTATTGGGTTATACCATTTGGCCTTAAAAATGCTAGAGCCACTTTTCAGTGGGCCAGGACGTTCTGCTTCCATGAAATTATACATATTATCTTGGTCTACCTAGACAAAAAAATTGCTAGCTCTCGGAAGCGTTGATAGCATCTAGATGACTTATAACAAGTCTTCTTACGATTTGCAAATACAACGTCTTCTTGAACCCTCTCAAGTGTGTGTTTTGTGTCCCAGCTGGGAGTTTACTTGGGTTTATTGTCTCTCGCAAAGGGATTGTAGTTGATCCTTTAAAGGTTCAATCCATTTTGAATCTCCCCCCCCCCGCATACTTTGCGTCAACTGCAGAGTCTCCACGGCAAGGCCAATTTCCTTCACCAAAGGTTCTATGCCTGAAGTCGCCCACCAAGTAGTACACTTGTGTCATAGTTTTGATTTTTTGTTTTACACTGTTCTTATCACGAGTCTCACGGTTTGTTTCCTTGGTTTCTCCAGATGGATCCTACCTCACATCGCTACGTTGGGTTCTCTGATGGAGTAAGTAGATGGTCTCCTAATATTGCCTCAGCTGCGTGGGTCATTTATTCCCTGTCACATGAGTTGGTCCATATCGATGGAATGTGTGTTGGCATTTATACCAACAACCAGGATGAGTACGATGGTTTCGCTGGTCTCTTGACTGTTTCCCTCCACTTGGGTATTCATCACCTTGATGTCTTCCTAGATTCCCAACTACTTGTCTCCCAGTTGAATAACTTCTATAGGGGATGCGATCCTTGTCTCTTTAAAAAGTTCCTGCGCACTATAAATTTGGTTAGACATTTTGAATCCATTACATTCATGCATGTTCCCAGAAGTCTCAATAGTGTAGCAAACCAAATGGCTAATTACGTTTTCGAGTGGCACATCAATCATCGCATATAGGAAATAAAACTACATCATGCATCATCATATAGTCATGCATACATATGTCATATACATCATATAGGAATCATCATAAAAAGACTCATAAAAAACACATTAAAGTGCATCCACGTGCATATATATCATGTCATAATGTTTAGTACAAAATTAGAAGCTCCACAAGATTTCTCAATTGAGCATACCTATAGTACAAAAAATCCCTGTGCACCACTGCACTAGGGGGCAGCATCACTAGTTGCTAGTCAGAGTCAGAGTCGTCCTCCTTGTACTATGGGTATGTGTCCTCCTCAACGGAGTCCTCCTCCTCCTACTCCATTGGCACATCACCCTATGCCACTGTTCTGACATACTCAGCAACGACTGTGATCCTCCTCATCAAGGGGATCCACTTTGGAGGAGCATGGTAGCATGCGACTATTAGATCATCGTCAAGGTACTGCCAGCTGTCATTGGTGGCCCCATCCAGAAAGCACTCAATGCCGAGGCAAAGTGAGTCCAATGTACTCCGGTGCCTCCTATGCCTGTGAGCGGGTGGATATAACCCCTCCACCTATAACAGCCTGCTAGAGGGCGTGGCCTGATGTATGCACATGCACTGGTTGCCACTAAGATAGTAAACTATATGTTAATGAAACCACATAAAGCATAATGTGTACATACCATTAGGTCCCCAGGCATGTCCTGGAGGTCAAGGCATGCCAAGATATCCCCGGTAATCCATACCAGCATACAGATAGTCCTCTATAAGGACTAGTAGTTTCCGCAACTGTGTAAAGAGATCCAGGGTAAAGAATTGACTCACTAAGCCTCCTCCCTCCCTGGTCATCATCTCTCTCCACCTCCTCATGCGAGGCTCGCGAGTTCCCCCTCTTGCACCACTAGATGCGGTCGTAGAGTAGGTAGTCGCTCAGAAAAGAATGAGGACAAGAACAAGGGGAAATAGAAATCCCCTCCCGTTGAACTAGCATGGTTCAATGCATGTCGAAACTGCGTTAGGTAGATCTGGGCCCACCCAAAGTAGGTTCCCCTCAGCACACACTCCACAATCTAGAGTTGACCTCCTGAGATATTGTGAGGTCCCAATGACCCTAGTATCTGCAACACCATCGCTACCACATCCTGAGTCTCAAGACTCTCGATGTTGCACAACAATATGTACGACGAGTGTGTTGCCGCATAGGTGTAGCAATTCCTCTTGCAAAGGTCGTCTAGTGACACCCCATGAGATCGCTTCAACGTATTGTCTCCGATCACACCCAACATAGGGATCCCAGTCGAAAAATAGATATCGAGGAGCGTGATCTCAATCCGCTCCTCCTGGATGATAAAAAAACTCAACATCCCAGTCCCAGAATCTCACCAGCTTGTCCAACAATAGTTTTGTTGAATGCATGAGCGAGATCTAGAAGTACTTCCATAACCCACAGCGAGCGAGCATATCTTGCACTGCTGGATCATCACATACCTCATCTCAGAGGTTCCCAATATCTCACTCTCTCCAAGCCACCCATGGAATCTTGCACATACACACAGTCCCTGTCAAGTCCAATCATACACCAAAACTCATCCTGGGATGCGTCACCCATGTTAGAACTTTTTTGTGTGACCCAAGTTGCTAAAAAACCCCGAAAAGGAGCGACGAGGTCGCTCATACTTGTCAAATACCTACGACCGGGTCATGCCTATCATCTCGATATGAGTGACCTAGGTCGCATATTTTCCCTTGAAAAGCATGACCTGACCCCGCGAACCCCCTGAGCTTGGCATAAGCCCTAAGATGATAAAAACCATAAACTAAACCAATTAAAAAGACGGGTTTCACAAGAGCTCTTAGTTGCAAGTCACATCTCAAAAAATCATCGGTCTAGTCGAAATAAATCAATAATTGAGATTTGGGGACCTCCACTCCCACTCAGCACTAACCAGTGAAAATGAAACATGTCATGTGGCCCCCCTTGTTTATAGGACTCCATATGGTCTAGTTTTTCTTTTGTGCACCATATAGTCATCTGAAGTCTATTTGAGACGTCGTTCACACGATCGGGTTCGATTTTTCGTCCTCTGTCTATTTACAAGACCCTCATCTTGTGCTCCCACTATGATTTTTTGGGCCATTTCTTATAAGTCACCTCGATTTACATGTCATCACGTGAATCTCCAATTGTATGTATTGGCATGTTCACAATCCATCCACTCCATACATACTGCACAGTTGGCCATCTTTTTCGCCATCCATCATCCCGCAAGGGGGACCCTTCAATGTTCTACGTTTATTCCTTTCATCCATGTTCACAACATAACCTATTTCCATATATTGAACACTTCCCCCTTACTTGATTGACCATTATGGAATTTCCGTTAAGCTCTTTTCTAACTCCCAAAAGAATGAAAAGATTGTCGAGCACGCTTGCTTCCTTTCACGCTCGTTAAAGTATTTGAAATAGCGTATATGTGGCCTCGTTTATTTCCTTTTTCATATAGCATAGACTATTATAAGAAAAGGATCACCCTAGCACCTTCCAGCTAGGAACGTTTCCCTTTGTATACTTTTATGCTTTCTCAGACATTGGGACCATACATTACAAAAAAATATCTTTATAGGTTGTCTTTAAGCTCTTTTCTAGCCTTCTCACCAAGAAAATATTGCCGAGCAAACTTGGTTTCATGCATGCTCATAAAAGTATTTTAATGACCATCCAATCAGTATAGGTTTAACCTTTTCCAGCCTAGTTGGACTACCAATGGTAAAGAAGTATTCCTTCTCCAAAGGTTGGGAGAGCTCTCCTTTGTACACTTTTATCCTTTTTCAGGATTTTGAGACTAAATATGAAAAAGAGACCACACTGGAGTCTTCTTCCTATTTTTAGACTCTCTAAAAATGAAAACACCATCGAGCATTTACTTTCTCGGGATCACTAAAAATCCACAAGATCATGTCATATTGAGTTTACTTATATCCCTTCTTTGTGCTCCTTAAACTATGAAGAAGGCCCAAACGGTGTTTTTCGGCGCCACCCCATATGGTATCACAATATGGAATCTTCCCCCGATTGGGTCGCCTTTGTTTAGAGTATTTGGCGATGAGTCTTCCTTGGATCCCCTGGATACCAATAGTCTAGTTACCTCCTTTAGTATTTCTCATTTGCAATTATCTTCCCAGTATTACAACTATGATCCCTCTCCCATGAGTCAGTTTCATTTGTTGCCAAGTCAACCTTGTCGTCATACTATGAACAAAGGAAGTTTGATTCCCTCATACTCCCCTTCCCCTGTTCCCCTTTTAGTGTGGTAGTATCCATATTGTTCCACATCTTTGGTTATCCCCCTCGTGCTTTTAGTCAAGGACACATCATTGTCTTGATTAGTTGCAGGTCTTCCTCGGTCAACGTTAGCACATTTATTCCATAGGATATAGCCATAGTTCCTTGTATCTTGGTTTCATCCACCTCATTGATGAGTTCCATGGACCATTTGAGAGGAGTCATTAGTGCCTCTCGAGATGGTTGTGTCTCGCGTGCTCGACTTCAGTTACACCATTTCACCATTGAGATTCGTATAGGGTATTGGTTCGTTCATGATTTGGTCAAAGACCCCGGTTGTCACCTGACTCTAGCACATTTGTGAGTCTACTATGGGACCCACATAGTTTTCATCCCTTGTGATTTCTGGGCTGCATCGGCGACAGTGTTCGGAAGCCCCAGTGTTGCGATTCCATGTATCTCTAGTACTTGATGTTGCACATTGTACCATAGAGATTCTAACACTCTGTCATTGAGTCCATATATATGTACACCTCTAGATTCAGCAAAGCATTAGTTGTGATGATATTTCATTCCATGAGAATGCCATTGTTAATATGTATCAGTTCTTCAGATCAACATTGTATCCACCCTCCCATTGAGGCCACCATTATGTATCATCATTTGTATATGTATTGATCGAATCCAATGTTTTGAGAATTGATCCCATTATTTATTCTTTTGACATTGTTACTAGCATAGGTATGCCCGCCTTGTCCATAGTACATGTCACACATTATATGTATCTCATCCATTTTTGAGAACCCATAACAAAAAACCAAAAGCCACCATAGTTTGAATGAGGAAGCTCCACTTCTCCACAGGTCTCTCCAGTCTCTCCACTATTGTCACCATTATTCCCGTGATCCTATAATGTCCATCGGCCATACGATGAGCTCCTGCCCTCACACATTAGGGGGAAATATGTTAACACTAAAAAGTGTTCACCTAGCACTACATGGTCTAAACCATGTACATACATCATACTCCTACCATATTTCCCTTACTTTTGACCTTCACAATTGTATTTCCACCAAAAATGGTCCAAAACATCATTATTTACTATGGTTTACCCTCTCTCTCTCCCAAAAAGGGTAAAAACCCTAAAAATGGGTCCAAAACCCTAAAGAAGAGAAAGGGTAAAAAAACCACATATAAATACCTTGGGTCAAAAAACCCTAGGACCATACTATAAATACATTGTGAAGGGATCTCCCAAGATACCTTTTTTCCTCATTCACTTGTGGTTACGTTGTGACATTTGTGCTCTCAGGTAATCCACATACTCCCCTGCCATCATTCCCATTGTCGTGCCATTTCCCACGGTGTACGTTGAGACATTCTCCGTACCCACTTTGGATCCATTCCCTTTTTGACAATTGTTTGTGGAGACAACTGGAGAACCAACCCATGGAGCCACGAAACCACTTCCAAGGATGGCTATGGTGGCCCACTTTACATGAGAAATTAAAGGTATGTCTACTGTTTTTGTTTGTTGCATTAGTTTAGCCAATATAAATGTTAAAAAATTATAAAAATATTTTCTTTTTGTTTTTTGTTTAGTTTTCTTTTCTATTTTCCATTGAACTCCTCCTTATGATCACATCGATCTAAGGTTGATGCTTCTGCATGTAGCTGGGGAGAAATAACCACCACAACCTATTCATAATTTTTAGTGGAAAATTCTTTATGAGGGAACAGTAGGTAATGATCCCATCATCTAGAGAGGGACGAGGAAAAGTCAAGAATGATTTGCATACTAGATTTACGCCCAAAAAAAGATGGATCAAAGTCTCATAACAAATTGATGGGGCCAAATGAAGGGTTGAGGGGGGAGTCTTGGAAGTGGAGCAATAAAGTGACAAGATGTGGCTCAGAATTGATTAAATGGTGACCCCCACATTCATGTTATGGTTATAGGTATTTCCTTGACCCCTCTTCAAGGTGTTTCACCACAATCAAACAAAGAACAAGAGGATTTGTTGACTTGCATTGGGGTCCTCTATGATTCACTCCAAGAGGGTCATCTCATATCCTTGTCGATGACCAGAATTCAAAGGAGAAGTGGCCAAATATAGCCACTCTTCAATAGGAGAAGTCTATTGATTCAAGTATTGCTTCCTTTTAATCAAAGGAATCAGCCAATCGTCAATCATGATTGCATCATTGGAATTATCAATAACTCAATCTAGTTTATCCCCCTCTTGGTGGACCTTCCCTGAAATACATATAGTCAATTAGTTATCATAGGCTGGCCCATTAATATTGATCTCCAATTCCCTATTGACCTAATATTTTTTCCACCATACCTTCCTTATCATAGCTTTAGAACAATCTCTAAACACATGGCCGATTTTGTGGCATCGGGCACAATGAAAAGGGACATTCATGTAGTCCAATTTTTTAGTGTGGGACATACCATCTTGAACCAGGTACAAGGATTCATGTAACCCATTTTTCATATCCAAATCCACCCAAATGTGAGCATTGGACCTGTCATTCTTTGATATAAAACTATCATCAAACAAAACTATCTTTTTGATAGTATTATCGATAGCTCAAATAACAAACATTGCCCAATATTACTTGGAGAGTTTGGGTAAATTTATCCAAATGGGAGAAGAATCACTAGTAGATAGGGGGGCTCAAAAAGAGGTGTTGAGGGCCTAATCAAGAGAGAGGATGAGTCCAAAAACTAATATCATTTTAAAGTTTACTTAGCATCAACATCAGACTGAAAGGTGAAACTAATCCAACCTCTCAGAAGTATGTCAACAATACGCCCATAGCCAAGAAGGGGGTTACATTGATCTAACATTCAATGTCCGCGTCTTTCCACACTCACTCAACATTATAGAATATTCCTAGTAGATTTTTACTAGTCTAATCCATAATTTTGTCTAACCTTACATCCGTCCTTATCACCAAGGGACAACACCTCTAGGACTACAAATGACCCTTTGCTTCTTTCTCCTTGACTTTGAACAAAAGGGAGCAGGGTTTATGCCTTTTAAATTTTCAATTGACAAAATACTTTCGATAAAGTATGAAGAAGAATGCACAAGCAATGACGAGGCTTCATTTTTCTCAAAAATACTATTATGATTGGGGGTTGAAATGGACTTAACTAATACAACATGGGGGCTTATCACTTACAACCTCGACATGATGTTTTCCATTGATCGACTCCATTTGTGAGTTCTACGATCCATATCCTTGATTCCCAGGAACCTACTCCATGTGCCTAAGAGAAGGACATAAAATAAGAGTAGAATTGCTATCACCATCTATCTCTCGGCTCCCTTCCCAAACCACATACACCTCTTCCCCATTGTAGCCTTTGGTCTAAGCTATCAAATTCACCCGGGAATCACACTCAACCTACGCCACACCAATGCTTAGCATGGCTAGATTTTTTTGGTCTCCCTCCCATCATCACCGAGTTTCAAACCCTGGGACTCCTGATAAACATAACCCCTTGAATAACAACCACGCTAGTGGGACTTGACCAAGCAAGCTTTATATTATTAAAGAATACAATTTACATATTTTTTTTCTAGGTAAATATTCCCTCAACATGTCACTTATGGGAGTAGAATCTAAGTGGGGAAGATAACCCTCCATCCCACAACCACTTGAGCTAGACCCACTCAACAAG
Organism: Pseudotsuga menziesii; assembly: GCA_001517045.1. Lineage (NCBI taxonomy): Eukaryota > Viridiplantae > Streptophyta > Pinopsida > Pinales > Pinaceae > Pseudotsuga > Pseudotsuga menziesii. The sequence goes on from LPNX010923660.1 coordinate 800,490, forward strand.
AAGGAAATTTACGTACATCAATAGTAAATAAATATTTTAACCTTGTTTATGATTTTATGCATCCAACATTGATACTTGACATAACAATTTAACTACTTTAATTTAGAAAGATCACTACAACAAAACTGTAAATTATTGCCTAATTTAGAGTCCCTTTTTAATGTATTTTTTCCCCATTGAGTTCGAAATCCTGACACTAAATTTGGTGTTTCCTTACATTTCATTAATGTAACCAGTTTAATTCCTAGTTTAGCACCAGAAATAGCGCCATGATTAGTGCCAAGATTAGCACCAGGATTAGGAGTAGGATCAATGCCAAGTTTAGCACTAGGATTAGTGCTGAATTTGCACCAAGTTTAGCACCATATTTAGTGTTGACTATCTGTAAGTTAAATTTACGGAAATAGAAATGGAAAATGGTAAAAATTGAAAAAAAGGAACGAAAAAATTGTAAGGAAATGTTGGGATTTGAACCCAGATCATTTGCCAAGAGGCAAGAGCTCTAGTTGAGCTACATTCCGATTAACAACTATGACTAAAAGTGCAACTTTGAACTAAAACTAAACTAACCTAGTGCAAATTAGAACTTATGAAAACATAAATAGAAAATGGTAATTAAAAAAAAGATGGAAAATGTTAAGGGAATGTTGGGATTTGAACCCAAATAATTTCCTAGAAGGAAAGAACTCTAGTTGAACCACATTCCCATAGAAATATACCTTTAAAAAGTGTAGATGTGAATTGAAATTAACCCGACCTATGCATACAAACGAGAGAATACAAATGAAAATATAAAATGAAAAATAATGAGAGTCGTGATTTGAACTTGAATATCCTTACATTAATGCAAGGGTGTTCCTTAATCCATAGCCGTGAACTAGATCTGTGCATTAAACAAAGCCCCCATTAAACATGTAGCAACAAAACAACAATAAACAATAGAAAATTAATAAAGAAAAAGCAAATCAAAAGAGGAAGGAAAAATGAGAAAGAAAGGAACAAGCCATTACTTTCTTTGTGGACTTTCAACTAAAAAATGCATACCCTCCATGTATGAAACCCTAAACCCAAAAAATAACAATAAACACTAGAAAATAAATAAAATTAAAAAAAAAAAAATCATTACCTTAACTACATTTATATTGAATCAACCTCATTACCATAGTTGCCCACCTATGTGTGGGACTCATAGTAATAAATATAGATTGTATGTCTCCGCATTAACAATATGTGTGTTGAACCACAACAATGTAGGTACCTTTTTTTCATATGGAAATATGCACGGGAAACCCAACAATACTTCCCCACATTAGTGGATGGTAGAGGTGGTAAACCGCCAGCCATCCTCGCAAAAGGTCTAACCCCAAAGGACTCAAGGCTCGAACCCGTGACCTCTCCCCGAACCAAGAGAGTATGCGCACGTCTTACCAATTGAGCTAACCCTTGGAGCTACAATGTGGGTACCTATGCTTGGCCCTATATACGTGGGGCACCTCGTGACAAGTCAGTTGTGAACATTCATAAACCTTTGTTAATTTTTAACTCTTAAAGCAAATACATGTTCAATGGTTTCAATGTCTCGAAAGATGGAATGATATATTAAATAATTTACACTATTTTTTTATTAGGTATAAATTGTTTTTAAATTTGGTAATAATTAGTTTGAAATTAAAGTTTTATCTTATTATTGAGAACTTTATTTATGAATTATTGTTTTGAAGAATTTTGGTCAATTTTAAGATGGCGTGGATCGTTCTATTTTTGAAAAAATTTCAAAAATAAATAAGAAACGAAATTTTATCTTGAGAAAAATAGAGTGATTTGAATACCTATGTCAAAAGCTAAAACATCACTAAATGACACTACAATACATCAAAATCTTATCATGAAGTATTGGATTGACAACTTAAAATAAAACTTTTTTTGGTAGTGATATTTTCTTTTATATATACAAAATTCCTCTAAGTATTTTATTAATTTATTTTATTGTTTTTTTTTAAGGTAAAGTTTACAAGCTCTTAAATTATTTTTCTTTTTTATGTTGTCGAATTTTTCAATTTTTTTGAATGCTTGTATTACTAAAATTTTCATACTTCCAAAATATTTGGACAACTATCTATGTTAAATTAAAATTTCTTTAATCTCTTTGCTTCGAAAATTCAACCACTTAAAATAATATTTGATGTAAATAATCTCATCATTTTGTTCATCCTTGTTCCACAAAATATGGAAACACAGACACACATGAGACTTTGGAAAGTGATGCACCAGGAACAATATCCTTCATCAAAATGTTGTAACCTCAAAAAGCTATGCAAGTCCTCATGTTCCCTTTTTGACTTAACCCTGAATGTGGTCCTAAGTTATATTTTCTCAGTGTGGCATTCCTCATCTCCTATCGATGCCAAGTACCCACTCCAATTTGTATACTAGTCTTTGACAATTGATTTTCCATTTAATTCATTTCTCTATAGATGTGCTCAAATGTTATTTCCTAAAATAGACCAAACAATCTACATATATCTTCATTGATGGGATTAAGTAATATGTTCCTTAGAGATTTCCTCTATCTCATCCAATTAATAACTATTTTGGAATCTCCAAATGCATGCAATTTATGAACACACTTCATATTAGCCAACCCCAAGGAAAGCTTTAAAGCCATTAACCCTGCTTTGTTGTTAGTATTATCCCCCAATCCCACAACAAACTTGATTCGATGTGAATTAGTTATATAAAGAATTCCACATGCCCCACCTTGTGCAAGAGTGCCCTGTGAGGCACCACAAAGTATGACCAATAGCCAATTCTGTCAACTATCACCTCCAGTATCCTCCTTACTTTTTGTATCTCTTCACCATGTGGGAAAATGCTTAATATAACAAGACCTTTTGAAGCATAAATTGGAGGAATATGCAAATCCTCAAAGATGTATTTATTTCTTGAGAACCAAACCCCTCATATGATAATAACAAGTAAAGCCAAATAATCTTTAAAGGCAACATTGCTAGTCCAAAACTCCATAGCTCTTTCAAGATCCCATTCTACCCATGTGAACTTAATATATTTGATTTTAATATTATATTATTATATACTTTATTTTAATTTTTTTTTCCAAAGAAAAATATCAGTCTTATATTAATAAAACCACATTGTTCATTAGACCTCGTGGTCTTACAAAAAGATCAGAACTTAGTGCCAAAGTGGCAATTGTTCAACTATCATTAACAACTATAAAAAAACGGATAAATCTCTATCAATCATACAAAACTGAGACTATCCAAAATATAACTATAATCGACTACGACCCAAATAAACCATAGAGCCATCAGAGAGCTTCCATGAGTCCATAAATCCATCCGAAAAAATGAGTCCTTTATTGGATAGAAAGTCGGCAACAAAGTTGCTTTCTCTGGAAATGTGCTGGAAAGACAGCCTCTGAAAGTGTTGACTAACCCTTTTGATGTCCTCATAGATAGGAAGGATAAATATGTTCCAAGGAGTCTTGTTCAATTTGAGATAGCCCGTAGTCAATTTAGAGTCACCAAATACCTGCAATCGATCCACACTGAGAGATAATGAGAGCCTCAAGAGAATTTTGATTGCATAAAATTCGGCATAGGTGTTCATAACATCGCCCAACCTAGGTGAGAAATGAAAGTATTTTGCGTTAGAAAAATGTAGAATACCACCTGCACTGCCAACCCGAGGCCATCCTTGGGACACTCCATCCACATAATCCCAAGGAATGGAATCATCCATTATAGGATCAATAATGACTCTTACAGGTTTAATGGAAGCCAACACCGGAAACGATTTGTAAATGCCAAAACTTCGTCCAACATATAATTGAGTTCAAACAAGGACATCTTCAAAAAGCTTCCTGTTCCTGGAAAGCCAAATACCCCAAAATACAAAAACTGGTAGGCCAATTGATGAAGTAAAATAAGTGTCGCGAGACCAGGAGAGCCAAGCTTGTTGCACATCGGCACTTGTCCAGAATAATGGAGGGTTAACTAAATGAGAAAGGTGGTTCCATACATCCCGAGAATATGGACAATGAATGAAAGGTGGGAAATGGAATTTGCATCCAGTTCACGTAATGGGAATCTATTGGGCCTTGCTAGAAATATGTGCTTCAAGGTATCCCAAACCGAGATTTTACCATCTGAAGAAAATCTTAAATTTGAGCAAACAATTAAGCTTCCATATGCTGCGACACCACCAATCTGGATGAGGAGTATCTTCCATTTCTCTGAGCACCTGATAACCCAGCTTAGGAGAGTAGGACCCTCCTTTGGAATTTTTAGTCCATAAAAGAACATCCGGTCTGTTAGAGAGATGAACTAAACTATTTTGCAGGAAGAGGATGTATTGATCCCAGATAAGCGATTCTTCCACTGTTAAATCAAGTTCTACGGCCGAAATCCAAGACTGATAAGATAAAGGAGGAACATGCTGTAAGTATATTTGATGCAAGTGAACTAATCCACGTTCATTCAATTTATCTATCAAATCTGTTGGGAATCTAACAAAGTCCTTGCCACCGAGTCACGAGTCTTTACCAATTCTCACTGATCTTCCGTTGTCAATCTTCCAGGCCAGGAATCCTCCTATAAGGTCAAAGGATTTAATGACTGCCTTCCACATGATAGAAGCCTTCGATGAATAATTTTCAGTGGCTTGAATCCAATCAACCATAGTTAAAGGAGTAATATATTTAAGGTGAATTATATGGTTCCATAAACTAAATCCACAGATGATGTTCCACGCGCATTTTGCTACAAGTGCTTTGGAAAAAAAGTCAAATCCGTAATGCCCCAGCCTCCTAGTGCGTTGGGACGAGAAATTTGTTGCCAGAAAATCCACGAGAATCCCTGTTCCTTGTCCTTACCACCCCATAATTTTTTTTTCATAGAATTCAAAGTCACCTAAAGATACTAACATGAACTGAGGACATTGTAAACCAGTATACTGGAATGGATTCAATAATTGAGTTAATCAGGATCAAGCAACCCCCACGTGAAATCCACTTATTGCACTAGAGCTTCAGCCTATGCTCAATACGCACCAACAACCAAAGCCAATCCTTAGGAGAGTAATCATTTGGCTTGAGAAGATACCCGAGGTATTTAAGTCTTGTAGCCACATTCGCTATTGTGTAATCAAAGTTAGCATAAAGCCAAATCTCCTCCCTCGGATCCATATTCATATATGACAACAAAGATTTCAGACTATTAAATTTCATACCAGTGGATGAGTAAAAGATCCTTAAAGAGGATTAAATATCATCGCATCCCTTTGGGATCCATCTGTAAAGAACAACAGATCGTCAACGAAAAAGAGATGGGAGACAAAGGTATTATCATCAAACCTAAATCCTTTGAATAACCTCGACGAAGCAATATTAAGCATCAGATGACTGAGCCCATTCTTTATGAGAATAAATAATACTGGCACAAGGGGACAACCCTGCCAAAGTCCACGCCCTAGCCTGAAAAATTAGAGCTCGAACCATTAATAAGCACAACATAAGATATATATTGTACGATTGCCAGGATCCAATTCACCAGGTTAAGTGAAAACCTAGTGTGTAGAAGTATCAATTTGATCAACGTCCAACGAAAGCGATCATACGCTTTGGAGAGGTCAACATTAAAAAGGGCCAATGCAGATTTCTTGGACTTGGAAATGTGCAATACCTCTTGCGCTATGTCAATAGGCCCATGAATGTGTCTGTGCTTAAGGAAAACAAATTGTTCTATACTGATAAAAACTGCAAGGAAACCTTTTACTCTGTTGAAAATAACCTTCGCAACGATCTTATAAACTGCATTGCACAACAAAATGGGTCGATAGTCATCCAAGTTCGAGGCTCTATCCTTATTTGGGATAAGAGCTTAAAAAGTACTATTAAAAGTACCTAGGATCCCGCCCTGAACCTTATATTCTTCTCCAACAATAAGTATATCACTCTCTAAGATGTCTAAGAAGCCAATGTAGAATTCAATAGGGAAGCCATCCGGCCCGGGGATTTTATCTTCTTTCATAGAGGAGATCGATGCCTTGATCTCTTCCATACTAACATGTTCAAACATAAGATCATTCTTCACCTCCTATGTGGAAATATGGTAGAAAGGCACTAAGTCCATCATATTCCTGAGGGAAGCCCCAACATCTTCCTTATATAAACCTGAGAAATGTATTGAGCTTGCCTTAGCGAGATCATCAAATCCAGAAACCATCTGACCATCTCTATTTTCCAGTTGCCAAATAGTATTATTGGAGGTCCTGTGCCTAAAGAAATTGTGAAAATATTTGGAAGTACCGTCACCTTGCTGAAGTCATATGGCTCTGCTTTTGAGTCTAATAGTCAATTCCTTTTGTGGTAAAATATTATTCTTTTTGAATTCCAATTCCATATAATATTCTTTATGTGCCATACAAACATAACCCTGAGGGTGATTTGTAGTAAAGGTGGCCAACTCCTTTCCGATATGCAAGAGTTCAGCCTCCCCGGCCCTTCGATGAAGAGTAGCTCAGGATTTGGAAGCCTTCTTAACCATTTTGAGAATGTAAGAAAATTGTTCAGCAGTCGATGTGGAGCTTCCTGGATTGTATGGGATCCACTTCTTTCTAATCATTTGCTTATAGGATTCGTGTTGTAGCCAAGACAAATTAAACTTCAAAGGGGCTTGCGGGTTGTTCGAGCGAAAACGGAATTCCAGAAAAACAGGCTGATGATCTGCTGGACCACCCTCACCAATCCATTATTGTATGGAGGGGGCCATCAGAAGAGAGTCCTCATTGATTAGAAACATATCCAGTCTTTTGGAGACAAAGTCCTCCCCAACCTTTCTATTGCTCTAGGTAGGCTTGAGGTGTATGGGAGGGAGATCAATAAGGCCGTTCTCATCTATAAACCTTAGAAAGAAATATGTTAATGGATCTTTGATAGAATTTCCCACCATGTTTCAACTTCTCCCAGTGAGAAATTTAGGTCTCCGCCCAAAATGAATCTACCCGAGCAATGTAAACCAGATCTGAGCAATCTATTCCAGTATTCTGCTCTGCCAATGTTAGGCCCATATATGTTCAAGATAGAGAAAGATAGCCCAAATTCCTTCAAGAAAAGACATGTACCAAGCCCTGAGGTAACATACCATGTATTAGTAACTAGAATATATTTTCTTGACCACCCCATTGTCAATCCACCAAATCGTCCAATAGCGTTTATACAACTAAAATCCCATCCCAGGAGGAGATGTCTAAGCTCTGAAATAATAGCATCCCCAGGGGATAATGATTCTTGTAAAAGTAAGATGATAGGGTGATGAAGGGAAACCAACCATTTAAGGGTTAGTTTCTTAGAGGATTGTCCAAGCCCTCTGCAATTTAATGATAGTTTAAGCATTAAGAAGTTGCAGTTTTGCGGACCTGTGCTCTAACTTCCCCCGGAAATAGTGCGTTGCTTGCCATAAAAAATATCCCTAATGCATTGTTTCTTGGCCTTATCCAAGACCGACATTTTTCCTATGAGCCTATGGGAGGATGATGGTTTGAAAGGACCCAAACCCCAAGGTGAAGGAGCCTTCGAAGAAGAACATAAGGAGTACCTTGGGGGATCATTAACAGATTTAACATTCTCTGGAATGACTGCAACAGGAAAAGTTAAGTCCAAGGAAGTAGATATGGAAGGTATCAGAGAGGAAAGTAATGGAAGAGTTGTGGTAGACAGGTAAGAAGTACGAGAAGCTAATGATATCTCTAGTGAGGGAGGACTAGTAGGGTTTGTAATTGTAGCTATGAGGCCTGGAGAAACCTCAATCGGGTCCAAGGTATGATTATGCAATGGGCCCTCCTCAAAAGGGATTAGGTATTTGATAGGGAAGCGGGAAAAAAAATCTGCAGAGCTAGAGCCAGGAAAACCAGGCGAGGAAAAAATGTTCCAGAGGCAAAGGGAAACCTATGTACCTCCCCTTCCTTCTGTATAAGGGCCTGCGGAGCTTCAAAGGATATTAACATAGGGGAGGCAACATCAGGTGGGTTATCTTCCTCCAATGTGTGTGGAGACAAAAATGACAGCTTTGGGTTCATGATCAGAGACAGTTGTGACTCCTGTTCAGCAAGGATAGAATCTTTTTGATTAAAAAGAGGGCCCTGAGGAGAATTAGGCATACCTTTTAATCTGTCGTCCTTGAATAGGTATGAAATAGCATGATAACAAAATGATCCAATGTTAAATTTTTCAGCTTTCGATTCGCTATCCGCCCTGAAAGCATTTGAATGAACACTATCATCTGAGTCTAGAGAGGGTACATAGCCCACATAAATATGAGCAGTCGCCGCCAGAGGAGAAACTTCCACCAAAGAGCCTGCAGGGACTAGGTCAGGATTTTCATTATGCTAATAGTGACTGATGAAGGGAAAATTACATTCACTGGCCATGTGTCCATAGGAGTGACACTTGTTACACCGGAAATGGATGGCGATGTAGTCCAATATCTGTTTATGTTGATGAACCCCTTTCGATATGGACATTCCATCCCATAGTTCTTCGTGAAGGTCAGGTTCAACCAGAATCTTGGCCACCGTCATGAGGCCGGATTCCATGAATGAGTAATTCTCCTTAATGAATGAACCTATATAATTCCCGATGAGTTCGAATATTTCGTCAAACCATAGTTCAGGGGGAATACCTGGTAGCTTGACCCAATTCATATGAGGAGCCAGTTTGGTGGAGTTGACATTAAAGGAAGGACACCATCTTGAGACATTGAAGACATAATTTCCTAGAAGCCAATTCCCCTTCAGGATGAGGCTGGAGTCCTCCGGGTTCTAAAATATAGTCACGAACCAGCCTTTGGTTAAGGCGTAACAGTCTGGTGCATAACCATTGATCGGAGTCCAAAGGTCCCTAGACCAAACCCTAAAATTTTGCACGGTAATCCCTCTTCCATTGAAACGATCCACCAGGGCCAAATCCGACAATAGAATGGCATTTGCCATCGTGACTTCATCCCCAAGTGCAAGATTGAGAGGAAAGCTCTTCCTTCAGATACATTTATTTTTGAAAATTTCGACCAAACTCTCTTTTTCAGATTGACTGATAGGGTACTGATCAATACCCAACCCAGAGGTAGACACATTCTGTGTGATGTCAATTTCATCCTTAGTGCAGGTAAAACGCTTGGAGAGGGTGAACTGCATCCAGTGGTCGTAACCCGGGGTATGGGTTTAGCTTTTTTACGGCCCATCAACAATAATTAACGATAGACCATAGGAAACAACAACAATCAAGGGGGATAAAGCCTAAATTGTAAGGATAAGTTCTCTAAAAAAACCTAAAGATAACTTAAACCCTAACACAGTGGAAAATCCTGTAACAAGACAGGTTCATCAACCATTATTAGTTATTTGACAGTCACATCGCCCCATATTCTATCCATAGGAATAATGAAAGTCTCATCCGATGGACCCTAGAAAACTATTAAACAAAAATAATGAAAGTCTCATCCGATGGACCCTAGAAAACTATTAAACAAAAAAACAACCAAATCCATGGTTAAAATAAGCTACTTAGTCACCGTAGAAGAAACCCCATCATGGGTCTCACACTGGTAACACTCACAGGGCACACTCCACCTTTGATTTTAATATTATTATGATAATGTAATATTTAATATTCATAAATTATTTTTTAATGTTAATAAAAGCTAATTAATAACATACAAAGCATGATTATATAAATGTAAAAGTATTGAACTCAATAAAAGCTAATTAATAACATACAAAGCATGATTATATAAATGTAAAAGTATTGAACTCAATCCATTTACTATAGTCCTTTTTAAATTCTTCTCGTTTTAAAAATTAGTATTATCTATTTTGTTAGAATTAGCTTAATCATTGAGGTTGAAATGCTTAATATTGGGTAATATGGAAAATAGATAAAGTCCTCTTTTTGTCTATGACCGAGGGAAAGGTAGCAACCATGCTGGAGGAGTGTCCAGCAGTGATCAAATTTGAAGGATGAGTCTTAATCTCAATTGGAAGGGAATTTATTCTTGAATCCCTTCAAAGATGAAGGGCAATATAAATAATTCTACTTCAATTGAAAAGTATAAATTAATTAAACTCTTTTCCCCCAAAAATGCAAGAAACAAATATTTCCCTTTCAAATTTTTACGATCTTAAACAATTGAACACCCCCTAATATCTACATTAAAAAATGATATATTTTCAATAAAACCTAATTTCAACACATTAATTTTACACTTCAGTAACATAACAACTATTCTATTGTATTTTTCAAGTTGGAGCACACTTCATTATACATAAAAACTACTTATACTTTGCAATAACAAATTGGGGCATTTGCATGATCTTATACATAGTGCAAGACATTGTAACTAGATATAGTGTTAAACAAAACTAGAACTGTGAGAGAATTAGGCTATTATAAATCTACAACCAACAAATATATATATAACCAACCAAAAACTTAAGTCAAACTAGAGAGAGGGAAATAATTGAAGTTTCATATTTGTAAGAATGATGGGCATTGGGTGCCAAAGAAAAATTAATACATAGCTAAAAAAATATATTAAAAAAATCCTACATACCAAGCAAGTTAGTAACGCTAGCATCACTGGGGTTGAGGCATCAAATTTTGTTGTTCCACACTTGTTGCAACAACACACATGTATGGGATGGAGGGGCAATGAAATCAAGCCTAAGTCAACTGGAGCCTTGCAACTCACTGCATGTTTGAGTCTTGATAATCTGCCTTTTAAATTTAGCCAAAACACTAAAAGAAGTTTGTTGATGGTTGGATTCAAGAAAGTTCTAGGTGTGAGTGATTAAGAGATGAGGGCTCTAAAATTTGGTGTGTTTTGTACCAATCCATGATTTGGTGAATCGATAGTCACATGTATGAAATTTAAGTTATTTAATGAAAAGAATAAATGTATCTACCTCTATTTCGAAACCATTTTCCATGTTGATGCGGGCCACTACACTCCTTATTGTCTTACCAAAAGGCATGAGGATGAGGAAGAAGGCGTAAAATTATGGACTTCACCTTCAAAGAATTCCTTGCAATCACATTGGTAAGGAGTGATAAGAAGATCTCAACAATACAACATGTTAAATCTCAGTTGATAGTGTCAATTAAAGACTTATATGGTAAATTTAATATAAGACTTATAGTTCTCTCTTATTATCTATGTCTTAACACATTTGATATTTTATGGTTGTCTCTACGCATTGGCCTAATTGATATTATAAGGTGAGGATGTGCATGCATAATAATCCTTAGTTATGACTATGAGACGAGGATTTAAAGAGAGGAGGATGTAAAGACATGTAATTTTTATACGTATTTTGGTGGCGAGCGTTGAGGATAAATGTTGTGAGAAACCACAATGTTTGGAAGGATTGAGGAAGATTACATCATGATCATGCCACCCATCAAATTGAAGACTATCCTTGAGAAAAAACATGTTTTTTTTTTTTTTTAATTTTATTAATAACCATTGTGATGCTTTGGTCCAAATGTTTTTTTCTAGCTCATTGTTTCTCCATATCATGTGCCTAGTCACACCTCTCTATATCAATGCATAAATCGACCTCTACATAGTTTGTGACCCTAGTTGCATCCCATTATTTGTAGTTGGATGAGATTGAGTGTTGTCTATGATTGCCGTGGGTCCCTGATATTCATGAAAGAAATGAATTGTAGAGGACTCATCAAACTAGCCATTTGAATTTCATTTTGACGGAAAAACTAGTGGACATTGGTAGACAAGTTCAAATAGGTAGGAGGCACAAAGTTTTGGGCCCGCCTAGTAGTAGACTAGTAATTGTTCTCTATTATTGCAGAAATTTCAACATCTTGAGAAATTTATATGGATGGGTAATTTCAAAAGTTGTCATTCTTTTGAAATGTTGATATAAATTATGTCCTTCTCAATTGGAAAGGGGAAATTCATATTTTGAATTTGTTTTGAAAGGCAATTTTAACTTTACACTTTTAGGAAGGGCTAGACCCCTTTGAAAGGGCTGGAAAGGGTTCAAATTTGAACATTGGTGCCGAGTGACCAATGAAGTATTTTTTGTTTCCAAAAAAATATTGTAGTTTTCTTATATTATATAATATGAAAAACTACATTTATCAAGGTTAAAAATGCTTTTCATCAAAGAAGAAAAAAGGTCACTTGGCTGCCGCTCACTGCATTTTACTCCTCTTTTTGTGGTTGAAAACTAAAGTCTCTAGTTGTTTTTTAACACCAATTAACACTTAATTTGACAATTTATTACATACATGAACATATAACGCTTTGGGGAAAAACAAATATAGAAGAAAACAAAATATAGAAATTGTTTGTGCTTTTTTTAAAGGTTAAATCAAATTTTATTGGGGTAGTGAATTTATTTTGTTTGCTTATGATGGAGATGGGTGATGATTTGTGTCTCTATCTTAATATAGCTATGTGTCTCTATCTTAATATCCTAATATATACCATATCAATTACATTTGTAGCTGAATTGGTTTCCACCACCTTTAATCCTTGGACTTTAAAAGGTTATGAGTTCAAACCTCACCAATAGCTATTGTAGGTACCTTGTCTGTGACATGAAGCGGAATGGCTCCCAAAAGAAAGACATGACCTAAGCTATCATTTCTTAACGATTATGGCTTTTAAATTTTATAGTGTATTTGTCTTCATCAAAATCCTATTAAAAAAAACGTTAAATAGAGACAAAGGATGCTCTTCAATGTCATCGTCAATCAAAGCAGCAGCGTCTCCTTCTCCTTGTAAAGATGAATTGGATCTACTTGTCCTCCGCAACATATTCCAATACGTCCAATGCAGAGCACATTGTGCTCTAATCATTTACTTTTGTAGAGAAGGTAGAGTGGGTAGTTGGTTAGATCTAGTATGGATCGTACATGGGCGATAGTTGGAGTTGGCTGTGAGAACGAAACAATAGGGTCAGCTACCTGGACAACCTCAGAATTACATGTCGGACCTTCACGGTAGAACAGATCAAAGTTCTTATTATCAAAATGGTTTGAACTGTTCCAAGAACCCAACATGCATTTTCTTGCATTGAGCTCTTTCATTAAATGATGGACATGAAATTCTCATGTTAGGTTCTGAATTAGAGGCATTGAATAATCAATGTGGGAGATCCATTGTAAATGAGAACGGATAGGATTGAATCATTGGAGAGAAAAAATTTTGATTAAATTATTCAAAAGCATAAACGCTATAAAGTAAAGTCATAAAACTATATATATAATATTATATTATAGTAATTGATTTTCATAAATGTACGAGCTCCTTTTAGTTTATTGAATTTCACCTTTGCATTTATAATAATAATAATAATAATAATCTATTTTTAAGGTCACCGCCAAGCGAGACATCAAATTGGTGTATGAGACCCCCTTGTTTGTGGGACAAGGGACCCCCCTCTGCGCAACGATTTAACTGCTAAAGTCTACAGAGGTGTACATACACTACCCCCTCTGGATTTGAACCCGTGAACCTCCTAAGAGGAAACACATGCTCTTAACCATTAGGCCCACTCATGCTGTACATAAACATTGCAATTTCAACTTGATATTTATAAAAATATATACATTAAGTTAAGTGAATATTTTATGTATTGTGTGTAGTGATATGGTAGTTTTACATGATATCGTACGATATTTTTTATAAATTTAGTTAGTAATGAATTTAATATTTATTTATTTTATATTAAATTAATGTTTATGTTTTTATTTTATTTTAATGTTTCAATATATAATATATCAGTATATATATCAGTTATAGTTTAACTAGTTTTTATTTAGTTGTAGGTACATGTATGTAACATTGAGGGGCTTGTGGTCTTTATACATTAATTATAATGAGATTTCATAGTAGGTAAAAGGTACAATTGTAATAGGCCTTTCAAGTAGAATCAATGATTTCCATGGTTTCCAAATACAGAAAAATAAAAAAATTATTATGTTTTTAAAATGGTTATCAAAATCTATATTTTTATTAGTATTAAAAAGCTTTTAGAAATTATCATTTTGGAGATTCATTATATAAAGCCAATCATAACAATATTAGATTTTCAAAATTCATTATATAGAATAAATCATAACACATCTTCCATAAATATTAATTAAATCAATTAACTTTTCATAATCTTACATATTTCAAACATAAATAAAATTTATTTATTTTATAAAAATGAAATCATCCAATACCATAAAAATAACTTTATTTTATCGTTTAATACCATAAACATAATTTCCCATCCCATAAGAAAGGGAATGACATAACCTATCCTTTCTTAGCATATTCTTTCTTACTGACTTTTAAATTTTATAATTTGAATGGTCTTCATCATTATCTTATTAAAATAAACACTACTTAGAGACAAAGGATGCCCTTTTTTTTTTCAGAAGAAAAAAGCCAGTCTTTGATATTCAATAGAATCAAAAGACATCTTAAACATACATCATGTAATACGAGGACAATCAGTCCATCTGCACCCAAATAGTCATGTAGTAAGACATAATACAACATGACAGCCAGTACTGGAGAGTATTCAAACAAAGTCTGATCTTATGCAAACGTTCTCATCATTCCCGATAACTCGGGTCAGCAATTTCCAAGTACTGGTGTCCTATCAAACATATATGCCATGGAAGATAAAAACTAGCTGAAAGTCTCCAAAATACAGACAGTAAGTACATCAAAAACATTTCAAGAACTAAAAACAGTAAAGGATAACAGCCATCAAAATAGAGAGAAAAGTCCCTCTCCAATGATCAAACCATCCATGGTTTCCGAGAAATGACCAATACCCATATCCATATTCAGAGCCTTCTTGGAAAGACCATCAGCTAGAGTATTGTGTTCCCGGAATATATGATTGTAGGACACCAATGGAGCCAGCCGCATCATAGAATTTATATCATCGCACCAGTGTTTCAGAGGAGGTAAATCTAGGGTAGATATTCTATTAGCCCATGAGATAACCACCAAAGAGTCTCCATAAATCATCTTAATGGGCAGTCCCATCAAATGACAGACTCTGAGAACGGACCAAAGTGCCAAGAGCTCGTCCCGTGTATTGGTGCATTCCCCACATCCAACAGAAAAGCCATAATAATGGGTTTCACTGAGATAGATCATAAACCCAGCTCCTCCCATATTTGTTTTTGCTGCACCATCAAAATAGCCCACAGGATAGGAATGAATCAGCTTAGGACCAATTAGTCTGCTTTTTTTAGTCTTTTGTGGGACTGGGAATAGTGAAAGGGAACTTTCGATCCTGGCAATGAGTAAGGAGGCATACGGTTTAAGATCTTCAAATATACAGGAATTTCTAAGGCGCCAAATGTATTAGAAAATGATCACAGGAGCATACAAAAAAGTAGCAGATTGGGCATGTGTGTTGTACCAGTGGATTAAAGTAGTATGGAGATTATCAAGGGGCACAAATGTAAAACCCAGACAGGCCGCAAAGTGGTTTAAGATATGCAAAGTGAATGGACACCTTAAAAACAAATGACCTCAATTCTCAATATCCCCATTGCATAAGACGCACATACCAGGGATATTGAATCCGCGAGATTGTAAGTGATCCCAGGTGAGGATACGGTCCTTCATAAGCAGCCAGGTGAAACAGATCATCTTGAGAGGTAACTTCATATTCCACAGCATGTACAGATCACTGCTGTGTTCCTCATCATCTTGGATTTTTATAAGATAGTCATAGCTGCGAGCAGCAGTAATAGGGCCTGCATATGTGTCGTAGGACCACAGAAGTGTATCAGACTCCCCTCTAAGAAAAATTCTATTATATTTCAAACCTTTGATGTATATATCCCATTGTCTGCTCCAAGCATCACATAAGTCAAGTTCCTCCGCAGTAAACCAAACACCTGTGGAATAATTTATAGCCTGATCCAGCGTGGAAATCCCATAATCTTCCAAATAGAGTCTCAGCTCTTCAGACAGAATGTAAGTTCTGTCCATTCCAACAATAGGATCCGTTCCCACCCGAATCTCCCTCCCATTTCCAACCTGCCACATAAGACCAGTCCCGATCCATTGAATAGTAGATAGAAAACCTTTCCATATAATGGATGCATTGAGTGGCCTGAAACATTTCTGTCGGAACCAAGCATGTATAGTCAAATGTTTCATATATTTTTCCTTTAGCAGTAGATTCCAGATACCTAATTGATTCAGAGCAAACCAAAAGTTCTTCATTCTAAGTGAAATACTGAAAAGTGGGAGATGTTTTATGCCCCATCCCCCCAAGGCAATGGGACGAGCCAGCGAATGCCAATCTGCCAGGTGGAACCTTTTATGCTTAGCCGAAGAACCCCACAGGAAAGAGTAAATAAGATTCGTAAGCTTATCCAATATGGCCGAGGGGATAGGAAACAGTGCAAACCAATAAACAGGCAAACTAGTGAGAACAACACGTACCAGTATCAACCTTCCACCCAATGATAATAGCCTGTTCGTCCAGTGAGATATACGGTGCTTAAACTTCGAAATGAGCCACAACCAATCCTTTATAAGGTAACCAGAGGGCTTCAAGTAGAAACCCAGATATGTAAAGCCATTATTAAGATGTGAAAAATCTGTAGGGCATGATGCCAGAAATTCTGTTCAGCAGATCTTCATCAATATCAATATTATGGAGAAATATAGACTTATCCATGTTGATCTTCATCCCGGAAGCATCACAAAACGTATCCAGAATGATCTTGAAAGCAAACCAATCCTCAAAAGTACCCAGCCCAAAGAGTATCACATCATCCACGAAGAGCAAGTGGGTAATTGAAAGGTTGTCCGAGATCTTAATGCCCTTGATAAGACCATTACGTTTTGCATCCGCAATCAGGAGGCTAAGTCCCTCGATGACCAAGATGAAGAGTAACGGGGATAGAGGGCATCCCTGTCTAATGCCTCGAGAGGCCGGGAAGAAAGAGGAGGGAGAGCCATTGACGAGGACAGCAAAGAGCGTCTTCTTCACCTTGTATTTGACTTGTAAAGAATGGATGGGATCTAGTTGTGCTTCTTCTCCGCAACTTATGCAAAGACATCCAATGCAGGAGCAATATTGCCATGTGCTCTAAACATTCACTTGACTAAATCATTCTAAAGAATACACGCCATTGAGTAAAGTCATAAAACAATGCATATATATATATATATATATATATATATATATATGAGACATGTTTTTCAATGGTGGAAGTAGGGTTTTTTTATTATTAAAACCTATGTTATGCTTGAGTTTTTTATTAGCTTATTAAATTTCAATTTGGTGTTATATAAATATATATGCAAAGTTTAAGTTAGGTAAACTCCATGAATTATGTATAAAAATATGGTAGTTTGAGATAACACTTATACCAATGTAAAGGACTTAATGGAAATACATTGGTAGAGGAAGTAAGGAAGGAAGTTGGTTATTAATAAGTTGATTTTACCTGATGATTCCACCACAGTAGATTGGTGTTCAGTCTGATTATTATTCAAAACTGCAAATATTTGATGCTTATTTCCTTCACTTTTCATCAGGGCCTTTTCTTCTCGATGCACTATTTTGGATCATAACTTAATTTTCTAGAATGAGTTGATAATATCGTTTCTTCTACTGAAGAACGATATCTCTTCTCTCTCTCAGTAGGAATGGAAATAGTCCCTCATGTTTTACCGGATGGTTCCGAATTGATCGGATCCGATATGAATTTCGTTCTCAAAAAAATATGGGACATAAGTCTAAGTAATAGATCCCTTTGCTTTTTCTTATACCATTTCAAGTTCCATATCTAATATGTACTAGAAAACAGTGTTAGTACCGGAAAAAGATGTTAGGACAGTCTCGTTGATAGTGTGGACCCACACACCCCCAACAAGCAACCTGTAATGGCGTAGGTGAAATTAACTATTGAGGCCTTTGAGAGGGGTCCCTTCGCCTAGATCCCCTTACACTGCCAACTGCTCCTTGATAATTCCTTGTACTTTGGTGTGCTCCTGTTGTAGATTGGAACATTGTACTAGCTACCACTGATCTATCTATAGCTGCAACTATGGGTCTAGACCTATTTCCATAGGGAGGTGGCCTCACATACCCTCCTCTAGGGTAGGTTCGAGGGGCCTTCCCTAGGAATCCTGATTGTTGAGTATTGAATGTCCTGAATGGTTTCCCACCCAACATCTCTTTGGTATAACGAGCACATTGGATTGCCTCGATAATTGAAGTGGGTTTCCACATCCGCATTTGGGCCCAGATCCTAGGATTGAGCTTGTACACAAAGCACTCGACCTGGCGTTGATCAGTGTCCAAGTAGGGGACATACTTAACCAGTTCCATGAATATTGCCTCATATTCCTCCACCGATAGACTCCCTTGTACCAAGGCATGAAAGGATCCTTCATGTTGTTCCTAGTAGAAGGCTGGCAAGTACTTCCCTATGAACTTATCCATAAATAGCTTCCATGGGACTGTGTCTGGGGTAAGGCGCAATTGCATTTCTTGGTTTCCCCACCAGTTTAAAGCATTGTCCTTCAACTGAAATATGGTTATTTTGGATTTCGATGTGGAAGTGTACTCCTATAATGCTAAACACCTGGTGATCCCCTCCAACCATGTCTCTGCCCGTACCCCTCCACGACCACTAGAAAACTATGGAAGCCTGATTTTATGAAGTTCCATCGTGATTTCTGGATGAGGGGGTCTCTGCAATAGGTTCAACAGTATTTTAGGGTTACCCTCCCTCAATGGCGAGGCCTTGACCTCTACCTCTAGTGTAGCACTTCCCCTCTGAATTCCCTTAAGTGTCTCATCTATTGCCTCAAGGGAGCACAAAATGAGAACCGTCTCCGGTGATGGTGCCGACACATTCTGCTCAGGCACCGTCACCCGACCTCATCCTCGACCTACTCGCATCGTTTCCATAGTGATCCTGTATCATGGCATAAGTCGTCATTAGTACATGGTTCAGGTTTTATCTAGGTCACAATTAAACACACACTCATACCTATAGATTGAGTGAAAGTTTGTTTCTTTCTTTGCCTGTAAACGAGCTTTAACTGATACTGAGGCAACTGACTGAAAGGGTAGGGGTACAAAGGCACTACTACATCCCTACGTCGAAGCCGTTGTCGTGAATCACAAGTAAGAGACTATGTCTTGGGTCACGTGCGTGGTGTCGCGTTGTCCACGCAGCATAGGCAGTTGTCGATGACCATACCTGTCGTTGAGGTCACACTCGCCGCGATTAACAGCATAAAACCTCCTATGTTACTCGATCTAACCTAGAGTTGAATTAACTCGAGTTATCCCTCAACCCTGTAATCAAATCAAATTTCTTATAGTTAACCTATGAAATATATATATATATATATATATATATATAGATTATAAAGTGTAATTTAACTATTAATTCATTTAATGATATTAAGTTATATTAATCTTAAAATATTAATCCTTAAATTACATTTTAATAACTTCATCTTAATTTAACCTAATAAGATTAATCTTAAACTATATTTAATTCCACAAAATGTTAAATAATTAACATAATAATTAAACTTAACCACTAAACATTTGAATGATTAACCAAAATTTAATTTAATTAATCTAACTAATATTTAATGAACCCTAACCCTAAAATTTATCTGGTCTCGGGCAGGCCGTGCATGAGGGGCACATGCCTTAGTCTTACCAAACATGATAAGATAGGGTTTATCTTCTACATTATGTCATTTCCTCGCCTTAGTTTTTTTTTGTTCTTAGTGAGCTCTGCAACTCGAGCTCCACTCACCTGCTACTGGTTCGACTTGATGAAATGGTTCCACCATAACGGTAGGGATAGCACGAGCTCAACTGCATCACAATGTAACTCAATGAAGGTCCACTCTTTATCCCTTTTAGTTTCTAGTACTAAACTTATTTTCCCCTTTTAGTTTTGGGTTGTTTGTTTGTGGGAGTGGTGGCTTATGCGAGCCCTGTCCACTTTACTACCTTCCCTATAGCCTACACGGCCATGCTTCTAGCTGGGTTGTGGATGTTTTACATATAAATAATATTTATTTTCCTATATAT
>LPNX010923660.1:825056-861375 GCA_001517045.1 Pseudotsuga menziesii
TTGCAGGTGTAAACTTCTAAGCATTTCTCTTTTCATGTTTAGTTCTATCTTTTAATTTCCTATTATCCATTAGGTTCTACTCCAATTCTAGTAATCCCTTTGGTTCCAAATTTGGAACCATGGCTCTGATACGATGTGTAGGACCTTTCTAGGTACTTAGTTTCAATTATAAGAAGCTAACTTTTAAACAATTCCTCTTTCTACTTTAGTTTATGCCTACTTCGTTTCATTATGGTAAAAAAAACATTTCTAAGTAGGTCTATATCAAATTGAGAGCATACTTAGGAAGCATATTCATACATTTTTCTCTTGAATCATAAATTTGAAACAATGATTTAAAATACCTGTAAGATAGCAGTTTGTCCCTTCAAGATCCTTGTCCTTGCAACTTGCAATCTCCCCCTCTTCAAGAAAACTCAACCAACCAAACTAATCTGCCACCCTGCCAACCAAGAAAGTATCGCTGACTTCCTAGATCCAAGCAGTTAATTCTTGGACCCCCGAGCCCAAAACCTGAGTACCGTCCAACGAACCAATGGAACTCCCTTTTCCTTTGAAAACATCCAACCCCCTCTTGCTCAAATTTTCTCAATGCCCAGATCCCCATTCCAAAACTCCATCTCCCCCTTTTATCTATATCCCCCTCATTTTCACCGACTTTTCTTCCTGCCGCCTTTATTACCCTTATCCTCTCTAGTTATTCCCCTCCCAATCGAAACATGGGTCATGTCCTTTTAACACTCAACAAAACTAATAATAATATTTATTCTCGATTATGGTACAAGTCAATAAAATTGATTATTTTATTAGGTAAAGATATACCACTTCATTTCAACTTAAATTCACATCAATGCTAAAAGTTATTGTTTAATAATATAAGTCAACACAAATTTTGACATAGCAATGTACACTTTGACGATACAACCATAGAATAATATTGTTTAATATTTATTTATATATATTTTTAAATCATTGGTATTTTCATCATTGGTATTTTCACACTCGACTGACAACCCTTTCGACATAACTTAATTATTTTATTTTATTTTATTTAAGTGTCATTTATTTACAAAACATCACTGCCAACCATATTATCTCATAATTAAGACTCAATCAATTTTTATTTATTACTAATTAATACTTATCACCACATTCTAATTAATTAAAAATAATCGTAATTAATTGTAAATAATCCTAATTAATATAGATTTATTAACACGTTCTGATTAATTCTAATTAATGGTAATTAATTATAAATCATCCTAATTAACATGTATTTATTAACACGTTCTAATTAATTCTAATTAATCGTAATTAATTATAATTAATCCTAATCATTATTCATGGAACTATTTACCATGTTCAACAATGGGACCTTAATTATAATTAATCCTTTAATTATAATTTTTTATCAAGTTGATAATAACCTTATTTAAGATAATTAACACCATTAATACCTGCTTAATGATTTAGAAATCCTAGTATTTCATTCAACAATTTAATAAAAATCATATTAACCTGATTAATATCATTAACATTATTTCATCTTTATTGGTCATAATCAATAATTAACCCCGATCACAATTAATCAACCATTCATTACTAACTTGATGTAACAATTATCATTTCTTAGCTAAAAGGTAATAATAATGTAATTAGTCATGACTATGACATATCAATTCCTAATCAAAATAGTTTAATATTAATTCACACAAGCTTATACATATGTAGACGAGCTATGTGAGTGTAGCTAATGCTTACATACATTGTGTAGGTACACTAATAGTACACACATCAACCATCACACATAATCACACCAGTTAATATTTGTCGACGTATACATTTACATGAATCTGCAATGTATAGACACTAACTTAGATCACAATAATCTATGACACAACATAATATCCAGAGTCACAACATAAGAATTAAACAATTGTTTCAACACACAATAAATCATGTTTTCAGCTAAAGCTCCCATGACATTCCTATCTACCTACTTCCTTCTATCTAATTCACAACTAACTTCCACATCCTATCCTTCCTCTATTGGATTACCCTGTAGCATCAACTACATGGCCTAACTCCAGTTAGAACCCGTAAGAAAGACTGTCGAATCCATCAACCAAGCATCCCTAGCAGAAACCCACTAGTCATCATCACACACCGTGGGGAGCGTGTCGTAGCACAACCCTCCCATGACTCCAAGTTTCGTGGATAAACAGTGGGTACTACCTTCAACCCCCTAATGGAACAGGGGACTATGTCTACATTGACATAGTGACTGCGTTGCAACTGTCATGCTCAGGTTTTGTCATCGAACAACTAATTTGGACGGTTGAGTTTCCTAAAACCCCACACCAACCCACACATCATGATAATAACAATAATCACATATAACAATAACAATTCATTCTCATACCACGTCTTTTGGAAATCATATTGTCGAGGTACTTCCACTTAGTAGGGATCAACTATCCCTTAGCGCTTTTAAACATGTCGGCTAGTCTCATAACAAAATGTCGTGTAATCGTCGACATGTACTTACATTATTTGTTAATACTAACAACAAGAATATAATCATTTGCACCATGCATCTGGAATCATAATCATTTACTTGAAACATAATCTTAAAATGGTATCCACGTACCATTATCTATTAAATTTTCCATGCTAGAGACGTAATCAAAACATGATCATAATTCATAATATTAACATCACACACACACACACACATAATTTCTGCAAATTAATAAATCTATATGTCCACAGTGTCATCAAATCACAAGGTTCCACAATAATAAGCAAATAAAACCTGTAGTGATAGTTCAGGAAATAAGGTCAAATAGAGCATTACAAATATCCTCTTTACTTTATGTATCTCTCCACCTCGTGAGAAAAGGCTTAATATAACAAGACCTTTCAAAGCGCATAAATTGAAGAAGTAATATGCAAATCCTCAAATATGGCTTTATTTCTTGAGAACCAAACCCTTATATGAGAATAACAAATAAAGTCAAATAACCTTTAAAGGCAACATCGCTAGTCCAAAATTCTATAGCTCTTTCAAGATCCTGTCCTACAAACTTAATATATTTGGTTTTAATATTAAATTGTTTATATTTAATAGTCCAAAATTGCATAGCTCTTTCAAGATCCCGTCCTACCAATACGAACTTAATATATTTGATTTTAATATTAATATGATAATGTAATATTCAATATTAATAAATTAATTTTTAATGTTAATAAAATTTGATTAGTAATATACAAAGTATGATTATATAAATGTAAAAGTATTGAACTTAATCCATTTACTATAATCCTTTTTAAATCCTTCCCGTTCTAAAAATTAGTATTATTTATTTCGATTGAATGCGCTAGAATTACCTTAATCATTGAGGTTGAAATGCTTAATATTGGGTAATATGGAAAATAGATAAAGTCATCTTTTCATCAGGGGCTGAGGGAAAGGTAGAAACCATGCCAGGGGAGTGTCGAGTGACCAATGAGGTTAGTATTTGTTGTTGTTGTTGTTTTCTTTTTTAGGAAATGGGTAATGATTTGTGTGAGGAGGAGGAGGAGGAGGTTGAAATGTTTAATATTGGCTAATATGGAAAATAGATAAAGTCTTCTTTTCATCAGGGGTCGAGGGAAAGGTAGCAACCATGCTGGGGGAGTGTCGAGTGACCAATGAGGTTAGTAGTAGTAGTTGTTGTTGTTGTTATTTTTAGGAAATGGGTGATGATTTGTGTGAGGAGGAGAAGGAGGAGGAGGGGGGATTTCATATTGGGTGAAAGGTACAAATGTAATAGGCCTCCCCAGTAGTAATCGATGGATAATTCATGACTACTGAGGAGACTATAGGCATTCCTAGTAGTAATCGATGGATAATTTATGACTACTAAGGAGACTTAGACCAAAGCAATTGTGGAGGTTGAACCTCTAACTAGAAGAAAGGGAAAATACTATACTTCTAAAGTAGCAATATTGTTCATTGAGATCTTCCCATAAGCAATAAACTACAAATACACTATCCCATGACAAGTATGATAAGATATAAAATTCTTAATAAAATTATTATAACAAAGAATATAATGTGATATTATAAGAATAAAAGCAATGTATCTTAAATAAGGGATTTGTGGGTCAACATGAATTTTGCAAGTACTAAACATGTCTAAACATTAACAACATTTTATATTGAATCACCATCAATGCCACATATATATGGGACTCTTTGTGATAAGTTATTTATGAATATTCATTAAATTCTCAATGGTTTCATGTCTAGGGGAGTAGAACAATTAACAATATATTATGTTTTTAAAATAGTTATCAAAATCCATATATTTTTTATAGTAAGGATTTTTCACAGAATATTGTTTCTAAGATTCATTATATAGAATAAATCATGACAAATCTTCTAATTTTTCATACACTTGAATAATTCAAATTTACTTAAAATTTACATTTTTTTAATAAAAATAAAATTATCCACTCCAATAAAAACAAGTGGCTACGTAGTAGAATTACCTGTCGATATTGCTTTATCAAAATATATTTGCGGCCAATATTGCTTTATCAAAATAAATTTGCTTTGTACACATGCTTTTATGTTATTATTTGTATTATAAAGACCAATTTTAAGCAATTTACCTTGAAGAATGATAGATTTGAAACAAATGAGCTGTTATTAGCTCAACCATAGAAGAAAATCCAAAAGACAAGAAATGACCGAGATCCATTGAGCTGAAGAGACTATATGGAAACAAACCACAAGGAATGAATAAAAATCCACCTATTTAGTCATGTGTTTTGCAATCCAAAAGGTTCCACAAAATTGTTTCCAAGAAAACACATTAAATTGTTGAGATCCCATTGAGATAGCAGTTATTGAGGACACGCCTTTAAATGTTACTCTTATCTGCTATAATTACACCATATTGCATGGATTCCAGTCCATAGGAAATGAGTACTGAACCATGAAATGATTATCAAATTTCTATGTATAATAAATCACAGCCTTGCCACACATTTTCTCCACCGGTCACTTGCATGATTTCACGCAAATCTAGACCATGTGCTCGTAGCTTAATTCCCAAGGATTTGTTGAAGAAGCTGAAATTAAAAGTTTAAACAACATAATTTCTTCATTAAATCCAGATCATACAATCAAATGACAACGTAAAGAAAGAAACTATGCAATAAATACAAGTAGCTTGTCTATTAGGCTTGTCTCAAAAAGCTTTAACTCGAAGGATTTAACTAATCTAGCTAATAATCTAAATCCACTGCCTATCGACGGGCACAATAATAAGAGTAATCTTATTTTATTTAAAAAATCATTTAGTACATTAACAATAATTTCCCAAAAAACAAAGGACATGACCTACGCTATCCTTTCTTAAAGATTTGGCTTTTACATTTTATAGATTATTTGTCTTCATCAAAACCCTATTTTAAAAAACGCTAAATAAATACAAAGATGCCCTTCAATGTCATTGCCAATGAAAGCAACAACGTCTCCTTCTCCTTGTAAAGATGAATTGGATATAGTTGTCCTCTGCAACATGTTCAAATACGTCCAATGCGGAGCACATTGTGCTCTAATCACTCACTTGATATTTATATAAACATTGCAATTTCAACTTGATATTTCTAAGAATATATGCCACCATTAAGTTAAGTGAAAATTCTATGTATTATTTGTAGCGATATGCAAGTTTGAGATGATATTGTATGATATTTTTTATAAATTTAGTTAGTGGTGAATTTCATATTTATTTGTTTTATATCAATTTAATGTTTATGTTTTTATTTTATTTTAATGTTTCAATATATGTTATATCAGTGTATATATTAGTTACACTTGTAGCTTAATTAGTTTTTATCATCTCCAATCCTTGGATTTTGGAAGGTTATGAGTTCAAACCCCATTAATAGCTATTGTAGGTACATTGTCTGTAACATTGAGGGGTTTGTAATCTTTACACATTAATTGTAATGAGATTTCATATTGGGTAAAAGGTACAAATGCAATAGGCCTTTCTAGTAAAATTAATGGTTTCCATGGTTTCCATGTATAGGAGAGCGTAAAAATTATTATGTTTTTTAAATGGTTATCAAAATCCATATTTTTATTAGTATTAAAGAATTTTAAGAGATTAACATTTTCGAGATTCATTATATAGAGTGAATCATGGCAAATCTTCATCAATATTAGGATCTAGTTGTCCCCCGCAACGTATTCAAAGACATCCAATGCAAAGCACATTGTGCTCTAACCATAAAACTATATATATATATATATATATATATAAAGTGCTAGTGTTTTCGAGTAATTAATTTTCATATATGTACGAGCTCCTTTTAGTTTATTGAATTTCCACTTTGCATTTATATAAACATTGCAATTTCAACTTGATATTTATATAATTATCTGCCGAGATTAAGTTAAGTGAAAATTCTGTGTATTATGTGTAGTCATAGTCATATGGTAGTTTGAGATGATATTGTGGGATACTCTTTATAGATATGGTTAGTGATGAATTTAATATTTATTTGTTTAATATCAATTCCATGTTTATGCTTTTTATTTTATTTCAATGCTTCAATATATATTATATCAGTGTATTTACATTTGTAGCTTAATTAGTTTTTATCATCTCCAATTCCTTGATTTTGGAAGGTTATGAGTTCAAACCCTACTAATAATAATTGTAGGTACATTGTCTGTGACATTGAGGGGCTTATGGTTTTTACAGATTAATTGTAATGAGATTTCATATTGGGTAAAAGGTACAAATGTAATAGGCCTTCTAGTAGTAATCAACGAATAATTTATGACTACAAGAGATAATTAGACCAAAGCAATTATAGAGGTTGAACCTCTAACTAGAAGAAGGGGAAAACACTATGCATGTAAATAGCAATATTGTTTGTTGAGATCTTCCCATGAATAGCCAACCACAAATTGGTTACCATATACACTACCTCATGACAAGTATGATAAGACATAAAACTCTTACATACTATTATTATAACAAAGAATACAATGTAATATTATAATAATAAAAGCATTGTATCTAAAATAAGGGAGTTGTGGGTGAGCATGAAGTTTGCGAGTACTAAACACGTATAAACATTAACTACACTTTGTGTTGAATCACCCTAAATACCATCGAATTGTTCTCAATTTCCATTGTATAGGTTCCCACAAGATATTCATTTTATGCATAATGTTATGCTTAGTAACTCGCAAAATCGATACAAATTGATTACTGCCATGTAGTAATATCACAGGAAGAGTATCTAGAAGAATATTTTCAATATATTTATACCATGCAGAAGTAAAAGACCATGGCATATATGTTTTGAACAAATCTCATTTTGAAAAAATATTATCTATTCGATAGATCATATACATCTCTTGTTTCTTAACATGTTCATTAAAACACGGTGATGGTAGAATCTTCTTTTTCTCTTTAGATGAATTGGAAACAATACTCCTCTCATATATGCCTTTGTTTCTAATTATGTTTTTGAGACTTTTGGTTACAAACCAATCTTGAATACGCCGAAACATTTCCTGGTTCTTTTTGGGAATGATTTCAGATAGTAAATCATCTTGATAAGATTGAGTTTGTATATGTGAAGCTCCTTATGATAAGTTATTTGTGAATATTCATTAACTCTTCAATGGTTTCCATGTATAGGAGAGTGAAACAATTAATAATATATTATGTTTTTAATAAGTTTAATATCAAAATCCATATTTTTATTAGTATTAAAATTTATTAACAAATTATCATTTTCTAGATTTATTATTTATCGTGAATTATAACAAGTCTTCCATCAATATTAGATTTTCAAGATTCATTATATATAATGAATCACGACAGATCTTCTATAAATATTAGTTAAATTAATTATTTTTTCATAAACTTGAATATTTCTAACTTACTTAAAAATTATTTTTTTATAAAAATGAAATTATCCAATACAATGAAAGTAATACAAATATCTTTATTTTATCGTTTAATAAAAATACACTAGATAGAGACAAAGGATGCCCTTCAATGTCATCGTCAATTCTCCTCCTTGTAATTAAATTGTAAAGAATGAATGGGATCCAGTTGTACTTCTTCTCCGCAACGTATAAAATACGTCCAATGCAGGATCAATATTGCCATGTGCTCTAATCATTCACTTGACTAAATAATTCAAAAGTATACACAGCATTGAGTAAGGTCATAAAACAATGTGTATATATATACAATGCATGTATTCAAAAGTATTCACGCCATTGAGTAAAGTCATAAAACATTATATATATACATCCGGTATGATTGGTTTGTAATTGATTTTTTTTTCCACAGAAAAAAAAACGCAATTATATATAAGAAGATAATTACAATCCACAGATGGTACATTCAAAGGATGTCCATTGTCAAAAATCCAGACCTAAAAGGCCTCAAAATTCTGTATCTGAATCCACAACTTACTGAAAGGGTTATCTCAAAAGTTCAACCTTCAAAAATAATCAAAATAAGCATACAACTCATTTGATCATCAAAAATCATCAAAATATAGTATGCTACAGCAAAAACTGTATATCAGTATCATATACCAAATAGTTACATTGAAGTAGGATATTCATCCTTCAAAAAGATACATTCTTCCAGAATCTGATAACTCTCAAAAAGAAAATCCAAAAGTTAAAACAACTTAACAGTTTCAAAGCGTTCAGCTTCCCTATGCTCTGAAATCTGCCAAGAACCAGACATAACATTAGCACCTTCTTCAGCCAAAATATCTACATAAGTATTACATTCACGGTATATGTGCATGAAAGCCACTGAGTCAAACATATCGACCAATCTATGAACTTCCATCAAAATCTGTGCTACTTGAACGTTCTGTATACGATACTTACCAGTGGCCCAATTGATTACCAATTGAGAATCACCAAAAAACTGCAATTTTTTGAGATTATTATCCAAGGACAAAGACAACAGAAGCTTTAAACCAAGTAACTCTGCAAAGTTATTAGAACCAAAACCCAAACCAGCTTTGAAAGAAAAATAGTGTTGATCGGTGATATAAATCAGACCACCAGCTCCACACAGTTTTGGTTCTCCAGCAGTTGATCCATCAAAGTATCCCCACGGATATGATTTATCAATGTCTTCTGCAACAATAGCTCTGATCCTATCCACACTCAAATTTTGAGGAAAAGTACTCAACATTCCCAAACTAAGTGAAGCAACCTAGAAAGAAGATGGAGTTAAGTCCTCAAAACAACACTTGTTTCTAGCTAACCAAATAAACCATAGTACCAAGATTGGTAAGGATTTAATAAGTTTAGTATCATCTCTTATAAACCAATTTTGGAGACATAAACTTACCGAATCTCCAGCCCATAAATTGGATTTATGCAATTTACCCTCTAATTTAGACCACACACTTCGAGTAAACTTACATTCAACTCCAAGATGTACATTGGTTTCTAACTCCAGTTCACATATGTATGAGTTCACTTTTTTAGTTTATTGAATTTCAATTTTGTATTTATATAAACATTGCGGTTTGCGGTTTTTTTATTTTATTTTTATTGTTGGGGATTTTTATAAATAGTCATTCTTAATAATAAACAGTTATTAAATCATATGAGAATGGTTGAATAGCCATATGGGTAAATCTTATGATGAGGCATAGGTAACGTTCTTGAATTTTTCTCATGCCTTATATGTTAGTTGTCTCATGCTTCATGCTTTATTTGGTAGTTGTCTCATTATTTGCTTACTTTTTGTTTTATGAACTATTTCAATTTTGAGGGTGATGGTGATCTCATGCAGAGCTATTAATGCAAACTTAAAATACATGTGCACTAACTCTAGCAAACAGTTACTAAAGTTGTCAATCTTATTCAAAACTGTATTGGATGATTATTACAGAAAATCATAAACCAAAATTGATATGGATTACAGAGAGATAATTTATGTTAATATCGATCTCTTTAGTTCCCATATAAACTATCAACCATCGATCTATTATGATTTGCACGCCGGCTACAAAAATTTTAAAACGTGACTTTGGTAGAGTTCCAATTGTATACTCACGAATTTCATATGCGACTCAAGGTAAATACACATAAAATATAATCACTTATGGGATTCCATAGATGTCTTAAAAAAGACATAATCATTCTGGGAAATTCGACACAAATTCCCTCATTTGATTTCACACCGTAATTTTAAATGGATTTGCAACTGTATATTTAGGAACTTTAGTGCAATTTCGATCTGAATACAAATAAATTTCATCAACTTATGGGTTTTACACAAATGCCTCCTTGGATATGCAAGTTGATCCTTCCTGGGCAGTTTGACTCGATTTCTTTCCTTTTAATACACATAGAAACCGAATTTGAATGCAAGGTTTTCAACACTCAGACAAATTGAAATAAAAGAACCTTTATTTCCTTCAATAACCTTCACAAGAAATCTTCACTGTCTATCTATAGACCCTCTGTCTCTCTTTGCCCTCTGCCTCCTGCTCTAGAGGCTTACAACCTTATTAAATAGAAATTTTATTTAGTTTCTCAGATCCACTAAACATGGATCAAATTGAATCTAGATCCTACTATTTCTGCTACAATCCTCAACAAACCCTATCTGCTGTTACACAGTTAGGATTCGAGATCCTTTGACAAATTTATTCAATCTTAACTAAATACAATAAAATAGATTTAAGAGAATCCACTCTCTTTAGTAAAAGGTTGACTTTGACTGTTAAAAACCATGGAGCTCATAGAATTTAAGTCTATGCTCCTGCATCAGACTCCTCAGGTTAGAAAAATTCATGAAATCTTGTTCATGAGTTCTTCCACAATACTGCCACTTTTTTGTATGAGTGCAATAGTCACCCAAGTAGCATCTTCTAGTGGCTGATTCTTCCACTTGATCAGGTATTCATAGTACTCCTGTCCTCTGTTTTTCTTCAACACTCTAGTGTTCAAAATCCTCTCCATTTCCAGCTTTGGCATAGTAGGAATATGTTTCTCCCATCTAACTTCCTATCCAGTATCTAGACAATTTGTTGATGAAGTTTCTACTTCAGCCTCTCTGTAAGGATATAGATCTGCAACATTAAAGATAGGTGATCTTCCTAGATTATCTGGAAGCTCAATTTCATAAGCATTTGCTGAGAATTTCCTCAAGAGTTTACAAGGCCCAATTTTATTCAACTTTAGTTTATTATAAGTACCTCTAGGAAACCTTTCCTTTTTAAGATATGATAATACTAGATCGCCCTCTTCAAAATGAACTTCTCTTCTCTTCAGATTTGCCCTCTGTTTATATTTAAGATTGTTCTCCTGCAACTGTTCTTTAACCTGCTCATGTAACCTTTGCATGTCCAAAGCAAAATCCTCTGCATTTGCACTTCTTTTCTCCATCATTCCCAAGTCTCTAAGCTCAAACACTCCTCTAGGATTTGTCCCATAAACAATTTTAAAAGGACTCAAACCTGTACTTCTATTAGGTGAATCATTATAAGAAAACTCAGCCTATAGTAAAGCTAAATCCCACTGATTAGGATGTTCACTAACCAAACTTCTTAGAATATTACTCAAACTTATGTTTGTAACTTCAGTTTTCCCATCAGTCTGTGGATGGTAAGCTGAACTAAAGTTAAGGTCTGTCGCCAATTTCTTCCATAAATTCCTCCAGAAATGTCCAACAAACTTAGTATCCCTGTCAGAAACTATGCTCATAGGAAGACCATGAAGTCTTACTATTTCTTTGAAAAATAGATTTGCAATGAAAGTGGCATCACTAGTTTTAGTACAAGGAACAAAATGTTCCATCTTCGAGAATCTATCCACTACAACAAATATGGAATCATTACCTCTCTGTGTTCTTGGCAATCCTAGAACAAAATCCATGCTTACAGCATCCTAAGGTTTCTTTGGAAAAGGTAATGGCTGATATAATCTTGCATTCTGTTGTCACCCTTTTGCATGATGACAGTTTTGACATATTCCAACAAATCTCCGCACATCTGCTCTCATTCCTGACCAATAGTAAAAATTATTTAATTGAGCATAAGTTTTGTCATTTCCAAAATGACCAGCAAGTCCTCCATTATGCTTCTCCTTTAACAGATTCTATCTCATTGAGCATTTAGGAATGCACAATTTGCTTCATTTGAATAATAATCCTTCCTACAACATGAAGTCTGTCCATGGGATTCTGTCTCTGAATACTTAGTTCTAACAAGCTTCATAAGCTTCTTTAAAATCAACATCTTCTACATACATTTCTTTCAAATGCTCTAATCCAAGAACGTTTACTTGGAATTCCTGCAAAATTAAACACCTTCTGCTCAAAGCATCTACAACCTTGTTAGAATTTCCACTGATATGCTTTAAAACAAAAGTAAAATTCTGCATAAACTCAACCCACTTAGCATGTTTATGATTTAACTTTTCCTGCCTAGTTATGAATTGTAAAGCATGATTGTCGGAATACAAAACAAATTCTCCAGGCATAAGGTAATGCCTCCATTTCTTCAGAGCTTGAATTATTCCATAGAATTCTTTATCATAGGTAGAGTATTTATGTTTTGCTTCATTTAGTTTCTCACTAAAATATGCCACTGGTTTATCATCCTGACTCAATACTCCTCCAATAGCATGTCCACTAGCATCACATCTAAATAAAACAGTTTGTTGAAGTCTGGGAGAGCTAAAACAAGCTTCTTAGTGATCTTTTCCTTCATCATTTTAAATCCTTTCTCTATTGCAGCAACCCATTTGAATGGTTGTTTCTCTTTCTTCACTGTGTCTAAGATTGGAGCACATATTCCACTAAATTTTCTTATGAATTTTCTATAAAAACATGCCAATCCATGAAAACCTCTTACCTCAAAATCATTCCTTGGAGATGGCCAATCTGAAATTGCTTTTACTTTCTCTGGATCCATTTTCAATCCATCTTGTAAAATTACAAATCCTAAATAAATCAATTCTTTCTTCATAAAGAAACACTTCTTCAGATTTATCAGGAGCTTCTCTTCATGCAATTTCTTCATAACCAAATTCAAATGTCTAATATGTTCTTCCCTTGTCTTACTGAAAACAAGAATATCATATAGATAGACTATGGCAAACTTCCCTATGAATTCTTTAAGCACTTCATTCGTCAGTCTCATAAAATTACTCGGTGCATTAGTTAACCCAAAAGGCATAACTAACCATTCATACAACCCAGTGTTAGTTTTGAAAGTTGTCTTCCATTCATCACCTTCTCTCATTTGTATCTGATGATATCCACTTTTCAGGTCTAATTTAGAAAAATATTGGGCACCAGTCAAGCAATCCATTCAATCATCCATCCTAGGTAAAGGAGATCGATACCTGATAGTGATTTTGCTTATGGCTCTAGAATCTGTACACATCCTCCATTCTCCTCCTTTCTTAGGACTCAACACTATTGGTACAACAGAAGGACTTAAAATTACTCTGATCAATCCTTTATTCAACGGTTCCTGCACTTGTCTGTTGACACTAATACATTTGGGTGGAATTTTCCACGAAATATTTCCACGTTTTGAAAATTCGTGGATTAATACTTCATTTTTTTTACCATGGCGGAAAAACTGTGGCAATATCGACGTTTTTTAATTTTCAACGAACTTTCGTCTCTATATCGATGATATATGACTATCTTTGCACACCCACCAAACCAATGCCAGCTTTCAATGGCTCTTGGTTGTTTACGCGCAGGTTAACTCATGCATTTTCATCCACATCTAACTAAGAAGATCTCGCTATTTGCATAACAAAGTAAACTTGTTATGGGTGAGAAGTAAATTTCAGCCCTCCCTCGGTTCATATTCAAGCCAGCAAGCATGAAGCTAGAATGAACGTCAAAGCAAAAGATTGCTTCTATCTTATGTCCGATCATAGAGAGAAATCCTAAAATGGAAACCCTCAATAATAATAAAATAGATTTGATTTTTTTCCCTAGTTGTTGCATCTTTTTTCTTGGGTCTGGGTCTGACTGGATATGTGTGGTATAATATTTTATGTATGAGACAGAAGCCGCCTATACCCCTGCCTTAGGCCATCCAGGTGCCCTTATATTTTGCATAGAGATGTTTACACTTGTTCATATATGATGTCGCCATGGATAAATAGCAATTGCCATGAAACTGACTACCTCATTGTAGCTATCTCTGCTACTGCAACCTAGTTACTTGTACGATGTCATCATAGATAATTTTACCTTTTATATTGCTAGTTTACAACTCCTTTGCGGGAGCATGCCAAGCTGTATCACTTAGCACATTTGCTATAGTTGTGATAAGGTTCTTGATGATTGATTGAGCGTAGATTGAGCCCGGATTTATTTATCAACCATATCCAAAACTAGAGTGATGATTCATACTCTGCAACAATCATTTGGCCGTAAATTCATAAAAGGTAAGCATGCATCCTTTTTTGGGGGATACAAACTAACATTGAGGCTCAAAATAACAGTTGTATTCTTCGGGTCATGTACCCTATGAACGAATTTAACAACCTTGCAACTCCCTCCTTTTATTTAAACCAGAGTAATTGCAGCAAGAGGGTCCAGTCAACAATGACTCTAGCCAATTCATTTTTTTACAGACCCGATGCTCCACTAAGCTATTGGCCATTGACCAATGTTAATTACTTTCCATAGTAGAAGGACAACTTTTCGATTGGACCATTTGGGCCACCTAGTGTTCCAATGCCCAAACTATCAAGTTCTCCTTGTGAGTAAATCAAAGGCCATTGCACAACACTTGTTGGCATCAATGAAAACTTTAGTTTGTTAGACACAATGCTCACTGAGAGCGGGAGGGGGGGTGAATCGGTGAGCTAAGGCTTGAACTCAATTTCAACGTCTTTTTCTACCAATCTTATCATTCCTGCAACCATCTTTGTCATCAAGTTTGCTTGTCTATTGTCATGTCACCATCTCCTCGTCATCTTTGCACCAACATATTTTTCTTGCCCAAATCATCTTCAAATGACCACAGAATGGATAATTTGACTCTCTAGATGTTCCATGCTTGTCATGCTTGCTTGTCAATGTTATTATGCATGTCCTTAGTCATCTCTGTCCTTCATGTCTTGTTCCAATTACACCTTGCCATGTCATCATGCTTAGACACCTCTTCGAATCTCTATTTGTTATTTATTGTTTTAATGAAATAATCAATTAAAACTTCTTCTAAACATTGCGTCTCTCCAATAGTAAGATGTTTCTCTTCAAAACTCTATCTTAATTCTTTTTATTAAATTTATGTTTATTTTTCTAAATACATTCCCGTAGCTTCTTATTTAATAAACTCTGTTTATTATTTTTCACTAATTTTGCATATATGACCATCATAATGCAAACTGAAAGTATGGCTGGATAGCCACCTCAACAAGGATCAGATCCATGTCACCTTTTGAACTTTTTGATACACACATATTATCTGGAGATCATTTGAATAAAGGCTTCCAAACTGTTTAATTTAACACTTGGACAAAATTGTTTTTAACTTCATGTAAAAACAATTTTTCTTCTACTTTGGCAGACTGATTTCTCCCTCATGTGGTCACCATAAGGAAACCTACAAGTATGGCTAGATATCCATTTCAACAATGAACAAGACCATATCACAAGATAAATTTGTTGACACACACACAACCTCTGGCAAGCATTTCAAAATAGCTTCTCAACCTCTTTTGAACATCAAAACATATTTCTTCCCATTTTGGTAGACTCCTATTTCACACATGTGAACACTCTATGGAGACCTAAAGTCAGGAGCAGATGGACAACTTACCAAAGAATGGATCCATGACATTTGATAAATTTACTTGCACAAAGACAGCCCTTGGCAGGCATTTCCAAGTGACCTCTCAAACTCATGTTTTTAACTCTTGGTCAATTTTCTTTTGTTCTCATTATGCAAAATGTTATTTTTCCTATTTTTGGTAGATTGATATTTTGCATATTAGACCATCATAAGACAACCTGAAGGTATGGCTGGATATTCAGTTCACCAAGGGACATGACTATGCTACCTGATGAATTTTATCATCAAAATAACCCCTCCTTGTGGGCATTTCAAAATTCCTTTTCAATTTCCCAAATCTAACACAACCAATTTTCTTGTGTTCTTAAAATGAAAAATAATATTTTTCTTAATTTTGGTGGATTCATATCTTTGTCATAAAACACTCCACGGGATAACTGAGACCATGGTTAGGTGCACCCATCAACACGCTGAAGCCTAACACTTTCATATTATTTTTCTCATCATCCTATGAGATAGGGCGGGCATTTCCTTGAGGCCACTGAGGCAGTTTTGCTAGTACTGGAATAGTGCAAAACAACCCGAAACTCTGTTTTGGCAGACCATTATCTTTGTCATCAAATATCTTCTTTGAGAACTGATACCATGGTGAGATAACCTCTTCAAAAAGCTGTAGGATGATAGCTTCAGATTATTTTTATCATACAGTTACAGTGGTCATTTTCCCAAGGCCACATGAGACATTTTTTTCCAACACTTGGACAATTTTCTTAGTCTAGTCCAATCTTCCTAAAACATTGTTTTGGCAGGTTCATAACTGCTTCCTCAACTACTTCCAAGACAGTCTGAAGACATGATCAAGTAGGAAAAATATCAATCTATAAGACCCCCATATGGTGCAGGAATTTTCTTCAACACACAATTTGTGGCGTGCATTTTATTAAGGCTACCTAAGCCAGTTTTCCAACACTTAGTCATTTTCAGCACTTTCTCCAAAATTTATTCTAAAACCTCATTTTGGCATATTCAACTTTTTATTCAGACATGCTTAAGGAGATATAATACCATGGTTAGGTAGGAAAACCAACACACTACAAGACCCCCATGTGTTGCAGGCATTTACTCTAACCCATAATTTAGGGCGAGCCTCTTTTTGAGGCTACTTAGCCATGTCATCATGCTTAGACACCTCTTCGAATCTTTGTTTGTTATTTATTGTTTTAATGAAATAATAAATTAAAACTTCTTCTAAATATTGCATCTCTCCAATAGTAAGATGTGTCTCTTCAAAACTCTATCTCAATTCTTTTTATTAAATTTCTGTTTATTTTTCTAAATACATTCCCGTAGCTTCTTATTTAATAAAATTTGTTTATTATTTTTCACTAACTTTGCAGGTCCATCTTTTGCATATATTACCACCATAATGCAAACTGAAAGTATGGTTGGATATCCACCTCAACAAGGATCAGATCCATGTCACCTTTTGAACTTTTTGATACACACACATTATCTGGAGATCATTTGAAAATAGGCTTCCAAATTGTTTAATTTAACTCTTAGACAAAATTGTTTTTAACTTCATGTAAAAACAAATTTTCTTCTACTTTGGCAGATTGATTTCTCCCTCATGTGGTCACCATAAGGAAACCTACAAGGATGGCTTAATAGCCATTTCAACAATGAACAAGACCATATCACAAGATAAATATGTTGAGACACACACAACCTCTGATAAGCATTTCAAAATAGCTTCTCAACCTCTTTTGAACATCAAAACATATTTCTTCCCATTTTGGCAGAGTCACTCCTATTTCACACGTGTGAACACTCTATGGAGACCTGAAGTCAGGAGCAGATGGAAAACTTACCAAAGAATGGATCCATGGCATTTGATAAATTTACTTGCACAAAGACATCCCTTGGCGGGCATTTCCAACTGACCTCTCAAACTCCTCTTTTTAACAAGAGTAATTTTCTTTTGTTCTCATTATGCAAAATATTATTTTTACTATTTTTGGTAGATTGATATTTTGCATATGAGACCATCATAAGACAACCTGAAGGTATCGTTGGATATTCAGTTCACCAAGGAACATGACTATGCTACCTGATAAATTTTATCATCAAAATAACCCCTCCTTGCGGGCATTTCAAAATTCCTTTTCAATTTCCCGAATCTAACCCTAACCAATTTTCTTGTGTTCTTAAAATGCAAAATAACATTTTTCTTACTTTTGGTAGATTTATATCTTTGTCATAAAATACTCCACGAGATAACTGAGACCATGGTTAGATGCACCCATCAACAAACTATATCCTAACACTTTCATATTATTTTTCTCATCATCCTATGAGATAGGGCGGGCATTTCCCTGAGGCCACTGAGGCAGTTTTTCCAGTACTAGAATAGTGCAAAACAACATGAAACTTTGTTTTGGAAGACCATTATCTTTGTCATCAAACATATTCTTTGACAACCAAGACCATGGTGAGATAGCCTCTTCAACAAGCTGTAGGATGATATATTCAGATAATTTTTATCATACACCTATAAGGTATGGCAGGCATGTTTCCAAGGCCACATGAGCCAGTTTTCCAACACTAGGACAATTTTCTTAGTCTAGTCCAATCTGCCTAAAACATTGTTTTGGAAAGTTCATAACTTCTTCCTTAGCTACTTCCAAAACCATCTGAAGACATGATCAGGTAGGAAAAATATCAATCTACAAGACCCCCATACGGTGCAGGCACTTTCTTCAACACACAATTTGTGGTGGGAATTTTCTTCAGGCTACCTGAGCCAGTTTTCCAACACTTGGTCATTTTCAGGACTTTCTTCAAAATTTATTCTAAAACCTCATTTTGGCAGATTCATAACTTTGTCTTTAGACATGCTTAAGGAGAAATAATACCATGGTTAGGTATAAAAACCAACACACTACAAGCCCCCATGTGATGCAGGAATTTACTCTAACCCATAATTTATGGCAGGAATCTTTCTGAGGCTACTTAGCCATTTTTGCTTCTTTGGCACAAACCCCTGTTTTGGCAGGTCCATAACTTCTCCCTCAGGCACTTTTAGGACAAACTGAAGACATGTTCAGGTAGGAAAAACAACAATCTACAGGACCCCCATGTGCTGCGGGCATTTATATTCTCCTATAAATTATGGCGTGCATTTATATTCTCTTAGAGTAGTTTTGACTACTTTTTCATACTTAGTCAATTTCCAAAGTTGGCAGGTTGACATCTTCCTCCTTGGAGACTCTCTAGTGAGGGAAGTGACATGGTTGTATGCTCCATACAACACTCTAGAGACTCACATTCTCAATACATTTTTCACATCATCCTATGAGGCATGGCGGGCATTTCCTTAAGGCTACTTGGGTAGATTTAACACCAATTCCATACTTAGACAAATTTCTCAATTTGGACTAATCTGCCTAAAACACCCTTTTGGTAGGTCCATAAATTTTTATTCATCCACTTCCAAGACAATCTGAAGACATGGTCAGGTAGGCCGAAGACCAATCTACAAGACCCCCATGTGCTGCGGGAATTTACTCTAACCCATAATTTAGGGTGGACATCTTTCTGAGGCTACTTAGCCATTTTGCATCCACTGGTGAACCACCTTGTTTTGGCAGGCCTATATCTTTCTCGTCAAGAAAGATTAAAGAAAACTCAAATCATGAATAGTTATCCAAACCAACTAGCCATAGGACGGTACCATGGTGTGGGAATTCTTCTCAAACTATGAATTGTGGCGAGCATTCTCTTAAGGCTGCTGGGACCAATTATTCCTTAAATATATGTTGTAGTTTGGTGGGGAAAGTGACATGGTTGTATGATCCATACAACACTCTAGAGACTCACATTCTCAATACATTTTTCACATCATTCTATGAGGCATGGTGGGCATTTCTTTAAGGCCACTTGGGCAGATTTAACACCAATTCCATACTTAGACCTATTTCTCAATTTGGTATAATCTGCCTAAAACACCCTTTTGGGCGGTCCATATATTTTTATTCATCCACTTCCAAGAAAATCTAAATACATGGTCAGGTAGGTCAAATACCAATCTATAAGACCCCCATGTGCTACGGGCATTTACTCTAACCCATAATTTAGGGTGGGCATCTTTTTTAGGCTACTTAGCCATTTTTGCATCCATTGGTGAAAAACCCTGTTTTGGCAGGCTTGGACCATATACACTAATGACGAATTCTGGACCATATATACATTAATGCTCAAAAATTAAAAGCAAATATAAACTGGAATGAAAAACAGAATAAACATTCACGTAAAGAAGTTACTTATTGAAGAAAAAGACGACACAGGAATCTCTGCCATGAAAGGATTATCATTCCTCTGCAATTTTATTCATATATATCTAGAAATATTGAAACATGTTACAGTGGAGAGCCTCTTCTCTTAAAAATTCCCAAACCTTCTCCCCTCTGTGGGGAGAAATTTATACTATCTTAGCCCCCAAGGCTAATTCTCGAAACAAGACATGAAACTGTTTACAGTCATAATCAACTACTAACAACTTAGAGCGTGGTAATACTACCGTGGTTTACATATATTAAAACATACATTATATATGGAGCTAATGTGCATGCTCGGTCTAGATGGCAGCACGTCGCTTCTGTTTCTGAGCTTGCAGGTTGTGAAAACAACGTTAAGGATGCTTTTGATGACTCACTGCCGACTGGGCTCGACCACTCGTCTGTTTATCGAATCAGCAATGTATACTTACCTAGGTGTGTGTAATTTTGTGCTCAAAGGCACCTTTCTGCATGGTTTCCAGACTGGCAAAGGAGTTTATATCCTTTCCATGCTTTTCCTTTTCTAAAACCCCCCTCTATCCTGGAAATATTGTTGTATGAGGGGACTCGGAGAAGGGCAGCTTTGTACTCCCCACCTCCCATGGCGCGGGTTTTGCTACAGGTCATACAGTGGGGGGTGTCTTCCACCTCTTCACCACCTTAGAAAAATTTGGGAACTGGAGTTCATAAATGATGCGATGAAGAGTTTGGACACCCGCCACCCCAGCACAAGCATTCTATCCTACTGGTTTCCGCTGAACACGGTCACCATGTACTGAGACTTTGGAAGCCGTGATTTCTTTGAGGGTTTCTGGGGAGACACTTCTAGGACAAGAAAACCCAGGCACAGCGCATCCGAAGGTACAACTATCCGGAAACATTCAAAGTGCTTCACATCCAGGCCCCGATGGTTGGCGCTTTCCTAGTGTGAAAAAACAGGGCGACAAATGAGTGTGGAATCAAGCTCACCAACCATCAACACCCCGATACTGACAAGCTTCTCAAAGCGTATCTCCATTTCAACTCTTTCAGAATTCTCATAATCTCTTAGTAGAATAACACTTCGAGCATTATATCTAATTACTGATTCATCTTATGCATCTTAATCGACCTGCCTGGGAAGGTGGTGTTTATATAGGGTGATAAAGATGAAGATGGATACAGAGAGTGACTGGTCAGCATAATGGCAGCATGAGTGGACATGTGGGTAGGGATCTCTATTTTCTGCTGAGAATCCTGTCATGCCACCTCCTTTGAATATGTTGCATTGTTGTCCACATAGATCGCGGTGTTTGGACATGGCATTCTTTTCCTTTTCACTTACGCTGATAGTGGTGTTCGACTAGTCGCATCCCTTGGCTTCGTGTAGAGGCCAAGTTCATCGCTTCAAAGATCTGAACTTCATGATCTCTTGTTGTTTTCTATGCAAGCCACGTGCCGGATCTCGGGAGTTGGGAAGGCTAGTGAATCGATGGTGCTTTGGACATGATCTTCACCTAAGGCATGTCACAAATGGCGTCGAGGGATATGATTATTGGTCAGCTCGTACGTGAGGACATCCTTTCTGTACCAAACCTGACCAGGACACCACCTTTACCAGGTTGAACGGCTCTAGAGTTGCCAGGGATCAAATTTGAAGGGCAAGTCTCATTTTACTTTGAAGGGCTGTGAGAAATTGAACCCTTCAATGTTGACATTTAAAAATAAATCATTCTTTTCATTTGAAAATTTAAGTGCTAAAAAAAAATTCATTATTTATTAAAAACATTGTAGAGAAAAAAAATGACAATAAGAAGAAATCCAAAGTGATTCAACATTTACATGGAATTAGTGAGGTAAACCATGTACATATGATTTATCACTTCCAGATTATTTTTATGGGGATTACTCAAGAGTTAGTAATATAGAGGAGGAGAGACTAAAATTAAGGTTGAGAATGAAGAACATGTGACAGTGATGGAAGATGAGATTGGGAAAAAGCCCATTTAGAAAGAGATTGATGCACTTGTTTTGTTAATGTGAACATAGCCATAACCATTAGGAGTATTGGTTTTTTGTATTGCATGTTCTTTGGCCTATTTATTTTTTAAATGGAAATGTTTGTTTCCTATCACGCTAAAGTGATTAGAGTAGTTGAGAACTACTCGCAACCTTATCTGAATGCATAATATGAAATTAAGAGTGAAAGTAGGCTCATGGGGTACTAAAGCTTATTTCTGTCTATAATTGTTTTGAGAAGAGATCCACTATTAGAAATGCTATGTTACAAGGCCAAAAGAGATTAGGCATAAAATCCCTAACATTAATAACAAACTAAAAAGATGATCTTTCTCCAGTGCCAACATATCCGCCTAAAACTAGTGTACTTCTAACTTTGTACATCCTTGGGAGATTTAAAATTGTCGATCCTTGTTGTGACCACTTGATCATTGCCATAACCAATGGTTTAAATAAACAACATAAAAGTAAAAAAATTGGAAGAATAACTTTTCCATGACATTTTACCTTACCTGTTTTGAAATAAACTTTTCTACATGCTATTAAAAGCATTGTATTATTATCTTTCCAGCTAAATAAGTTTTTTAGGATCCACATTTCCATTAATGGAGAAAAAAATACAAATACCATCACAAATCTAATTGATATGTTTGTCCATATGGACACAGTTCATGAGTAACTAGCCATTCAATTTCAAACTCCACCCAATCCCTAAGCATCGTCTTCACCATAATAAACCTAAGTATTAGAAGACTTGAAAATTTATCTTTCAAACTTTAGTCTTGAGTCTACTAACATCTAGATGTAAAATGAGAGGGATTGATAGGGATTCTCATTTCTCTTTTCAAAACTTGGTGCATATAATTATTATTCAAACACATTGAAAAAAGTATCCTTCGGTGCGCCTACCTAAAAGAAAAACCCCAGAATGTAAACCCAATGCTTTCAGGAAACAAATTTTTTTATCAACCCTAAATTCAACAACTATTTTTAGAATTGAATCATGTCCTCCATATTCTCAATTCAAAGTGATCAACCAAAAGCCCCAATTTTAGGTGGATTATGGATAGTCTCTGACGTGTCCGGAGACTTTCAAAGATCATTCTTTGTTTCGAGGGCACAGATCAGAGAGCCAACATAAGGAAGAGGAGGAAGAAGAAGAGGAATCAAGTCAAAAGGTGAGGCGAGTGAGGAGGGGAGACATAATAGGGGATATCAACACTATCAACCTGCATAACTTGATTTGGGGAGATCAATATCAATCGTCGATCTCTAAATTGCCTTCATCGGGACCACTCAACCTTGAGAAATTTAACATTTTGCTAACCCTTTTTCATATGAACGAGTGAGCAACTTCTGATCACAGAATGCTTCTAACCTGTTGATCTACCCAACATCTTGTTCCGACCGTAGATCTTTGCAGCCCCTACCACTTTCCATGGATCGATCGTAGATGTTGATTAGGAATAGGGAGATGACGACGATGATGATGATGATGATGCGATGAAAAGATATTTACTTTGGTATTCACTAAATTGTTCTGAGCTTCGCCAACATTATAATAGAATGGTTATGAGTGATTATTCACTCCTATAAAGAATGCACTTTAAGGAACTACCAAACTGCTCAGTTTGGATATTCCTCTTTTAAGACACCGGACTAGGTCCATAAGTCTTGATTCTTCATGTGCACAAATCTAAGAATAGGAGGCTTCATAGGGCCCAAAAAGTTGTATTTTCCTTTTTACTACTTCCTAGGATCATATTGAATTGTCATATTAGTCCTTTGAATGGGTGTTAGGAGAAATCGTTAATTTTTCACTCAACTGGTTACTCCCCCTATCATGTAGACGTCTCCATTCACTGAGCTCCCCCTAAAGTTGCGATGATGAAGATGATGATGATGATGATGACGAATATGATGATGATGATGAAGATGATGGCGATGATAATGAAAATGATGATGATGATGATGATGAAGATGATGATAATGATAATGGAGATGCCGATGAATTGGATGACGATGATGTTGATGATGAAGATGTTGATGATGATGACGACGAATATGATGATGATGATGAAGATGATGATGGTGATAACGAAGAAGTTGATGATGAAGATGATGATGATGATAAGGAATATGAC
The DNA here is from genome assembly GCA_001517045.1 of Pseudotsuga menziesii. NCBI lineage: Eukaryota > Viridiplantae > Streptophyta > Pinopsida > Pinales > Pinaceae > Pseudotsuga > Pseudotsuga menziesii. The sequence goes on from LPNX010923660.1 coordinate 849,382, forward strand.
GATGATGAAGACGATCATGATGACGATGATGACGATGACGATGATGAAGACGATCATGATGACGATGATGACGATGACGATGATGATGATTATGAAGATGATGATGATGATATTGATGAAGAAGACGAAGGCAGTGGTGATGATGATGACAAGGATGATGATGATCAACCTCATTTTTGTCGTCATCACCATCATCTTCGTCGTCTTCATCATCATCATGATCATCATCATCATCGTCATCATCATCTTCGTCATCATCATCGTGTTCATCCTGAAGGGACTTATGTATAGGATCTCACTATAAGCAATGCAACCAATACAAATTATGACAAAATCCTAGTTAAATTAAATTAAATTTAATTAAACTACACTAAATTAAAAACATAGAGTTGTTTAACTATAATTAATTTAAAATGCAACAAAATATAAAATATGCAAATAAAAAAACCCAAAATAAACTAAACAAAAGATAAATATGCAAAATAAAAATAAAAACAAAACAAAACACTAAATATAAAATATGCAAATAATCAAACAAAAAACGCAGAATTCAAAAACACTCGCGCACTAGCTCATTAGCATTCAAAAACACCCACACAGGATCTGCTTTGGCTCCCATTTGGGGGTTTTTGATTTCGAACTTTAACTGAAGGATCTGGAACAGGATATGATGTTTTTTTTACAGGAAGGGTGGGCGAAGGAATTTTCCTTTTAGTGCATCATCCACTCCCTTCGCACGTGAGCCCATGCTTCTAGAACCACCTACCCCACCTCCAGAATGGCAACAATGTTTAGACCTTCAGGTTTGTTTCCTTCTATGTTTTTCTTGATTACCTATTGTGTTTTTATTTTATTCACGGTTTTTTTCATTGTTGTGAATGTGGTGGATATGAAATGGCTCAAATCTACTTGCAAGCTTGAAGCACAAGCTATCCAGGTGAACTTGGGAAATTCAATGTGAGAAATAAAACCAACAGTTATCGAGGAAAAGGAGGAAGGGAATGTGGAGCTATATGATTGCAGGGTATGATCTGAATGGGAAAGATGAAGAGGCTTCTAATTTTACTTTCTCGACGGTGCTTCTGATTTGTGCAAACATCATGGCTTATGATCAAGGTAAGCAAGTTCATATCCTCACCATAAAATATGGATTTGATTCATATGATTTTGTGGGTATTTATCTAGTTGGCATGTCTGCAAAATGTGGGTTTGTTTCTAGTTTTGTCCATTCCTTTTGGGAATCATGTCAAAATTCCCATGAATTGACAGTTCAAAGCTAGACTGTGAATGTTTTTAATAGTACGGTTGTTAGTTTTTCTTTGATAATGGAAACTTTTTGGAGTTTGAAGCCTGAATTTTCTATATGAAACGGTTTTTGTTTGCTCAGAGTGGTTTTGAGGCTACTGAGCGGAGCTTTGTAGCAATTGTGGAACGCTAGAGCTTATCTTGAGTTGTACATGCATAATTGCTTTGAGTAATTAGTGAGACATCGACCCCAGTCATAGCATTCTCTGTATAAACTAACAAAATCACGTTACATGTATCGATTCTTGCAAATTCTAAGTGTAGGAAAGAGTTGCGATAGAAGAACACAATATTCCCTCTACCATTTTCCGTTTCTTATGTCCAAGATGGCAGAATCTTCTACTAGGAGGAAAAGAAGAAGCAATGAGGGCTACCTTAGAGTGCTTCCTAAGAAGAAACCCAAGCCTGAACCTGAGGAGAACAAATTCATGTTCAGGGTTTTTCTTCATAATGGTTTGAATTTAACTCTACAGTTGGAGGATGCCATTGAAAACATGTTGGTCGCCTAGTTTGTAAGGACTGTTAGGAGAAAAGCTGAGAAATAAATAATACAAAAGGGGCCAAGAAAAAACACCATACACCAAACTTTAAAATGAAATATTTTAAAGAATGCATAATAAATTCTGAACAAAAAATTGTATTGTTAAATTTGCAAAGTTGTTTTTATACAATATATTTCCTTTCAATTCATGTGTATTTAAAAAATTTTTATTAAATTAATTTTTTTGTATTTCCTTTCAAATAATTGAAATTTCTGTTTACTAAAATTATGTTTATATTTTGATAATGCTTGTAGGGTGGCTCTTTGTGTTCTGATCGTTGGAGAGAAGAGGTGGATTTGGTTTTGAATATTGTGGCAATGAATGCTTCAACTAATTCGTCAATCCTGCGGTTTTGTGACGAGGAAAATATCTCTTGTTTTGAAGACGCACCATCTTTCACCCCCTTACCTATCTCAAGGGCTTGCACTATTTCGTAAAGGTCTCTCTCTTCCTCTCTCTTTATATGACATATACACACATGGTTGTAGAATGCATGTTGATGGGGTGAGTCTTAGAGTCAACAAGAAATTGAAGTTTCCTCTTGTAAGTAAAAAAAAATGTACTAATATTTGCGCTACAAAATCATTCCATGAGCTCCTCAAAGTGCATTATGTTAGAACAAATATTTCCATATCTAAATATTATTTACTGGAAAGTTTTTTTTTTTAGTAACTAGGGGAATCGACAACTGGAGCTGAGCTGGTACTCATGTGACACGGGGTCCAGGGATCTATTCCCGCTACCACTATACCCATAGGTGCCCCACACCCTTCGCAAGACATGGGACACAGGTAAACCAGGGTGGGATTTGATCTTGTGACCTCCAATTTACAACAAGTGAATTCATAACAACTGAACCGCCAATGGGCCACACCCGTGCGGGCTATTATTTACTAGAAAGTTAACATTTCATAGATAACAAAGATTTATTCGGAGTATTTAGTGACATTTTATTCATATAGTAAGACAACATGACTCTTTCCTCTATTTTTTTTTATATTGTTTGACAGGATGGTGGTATTAATAGTGTCCACACATTTCCAGTAAAAACCTATTTATATGTGTATTTAATATATTTATGTCTTAAACTTTAAAATTTGTGTGTTGTTTTCATTTTAATACAATGGTTAAAGAAATCTTGTCGAATACAAACACAAGTTTCCACATTAGTGAGGCAACGGTATTGTAATATAGCATTCAAATGCGAGTTGATATTCTGGTGGAAAATGTGTGTTGGATAGATTGATTGTTGATTTTCTTCACAGGACATGTGGAATGTGACTCCATAACCACATCTCTTGGTGGAATTACCCCAAGAACACACTTTCTAGACAACAATAGCTGATTTAATTGTATGCCCACTTTTTATTTCATAGAGTATTTTGATATTTTCCATGCCTAGCAAAATGACCACTTCTGTATAGGTCTATGAATGGATTATTTATTTAATTTATAAATTTAATTGCCAGCCAACATAGTGGTTTTCCATTTCTTAGGACAACTCTTCTAAAGTGGTATGGGCCAATGGACCTGGGAAAAGGCGATTGATAAGGTAAGGGTTCTTGCATTGCCTACATTCTCCCTAGGCATTAATATTTTATATGACTTTCTTGTACCTATCGTATAATATAACTTTGATATTTTCATTTCTAGCCTCTTCATCATGCTTCATATCCAATGTTTGTATAGAAACATAAAAATATCATACTTATCTGTCTTTGTTGTGTTCTTTCTGTACCATTCCCAGCTTTTCCTTGGGTTTTAGAGTTCCTGCCGCATTTTTCCATTGCATTCTTAGGAGCAGTGTAGTAATTAGTACTAGTGTTATGTTCACCTATTTTGCAGTGCACCATGCTCACATTTTGAACAAGTTTTCCCTCTGTTTAAATACTAAAGTTGACTGTTTGTAGCTTTCCCTTGGTTACCCGCTATCATGAGGTTCTTTTGCACTAAGCAGTTCTAATGAAAGTGGTGCGTGGTTTGTCCTCTTTTTGCAGAGAAATTGATGAATAAATAGTGTCCTTGGAGATTTCAACAGAAGTGCACATAACCTGATAGTCTCAGTCTCTCAAAATACCCTCTCTAAGGAGAATTTGCTCAACGTCAATTGCAATTGCCTTTGTGGGTGCACTACATATCCTAGTGTTCGGTCACATACAAGCTTGATAGAAACTCTCGGACTTGAATTATTGGAGTTTGAAGCCCGAATTTCCTATAGCAAGTTTTTTTTGTTTGGTCAGAGTGGTTTTGAGGCTACTAAGCGGAGCATTGTAGCAATTATGGAACGCCAGAGCTTGTCTTGAGTTGTACATGCATAATTGCTTTGAGTAATTAGTGAGACATTGACCCCATCCATAGCAGTCTCTGTATAAACTAATGAAATCCCATTGCATGCATCAATTCTTGCAAATTCTAAGTGTAGGCAAACGTTGTGATAGAAGAACACAATATTCCCTTTGCGGTTTGCCATTTCTTGTGTCCAAGATGGAAGAATCTTCTACCAGGAGGAAAAGAAGCAGCAATGAGGGCTACCTTGGAGTGCTTCCTAAGAAGAAACCCAATCCTGAACCTGAGGAGAACAAATTCATGTTCAGGGTTTTGCTTCTTAATGGTTTGAATTTAACTCTGCAGTTGGAGGATGTTGTGGAAAAGATGTTGGTCGCTGAGTTTGTAAGGACTGTTAGGAGAAAAGATGAGAAATAAATAATAGAAAATCCTGCCAAGAAAAATCCACTAGGGTCCCCAAGTCTATGTGGAAGATGCAATGGGAGAACGAATAAAGATGGAAACATCACATGCAATGATTCTCACAAGAAGCCCACGCTCGTAGCTTTGCAAGTTCATCCCTGAACTTTCACCCCTAAATTGTTTCTTTAGTTTTTTTTATAAGTAAAAAAAAATGTATTTATATGTGCGCTACAAAAGAATTCCATGAGCTCCTCAAAGTGCATTCTGTTAGAACAAATATTTCATATCTAAATATTATTTGCTAGAAGTTAACATTCATAGATAACAAATATTTATCTGGAGTATTTAGTGACATTTTATTCATATAGTAAGACAGCATGACTCTTTCCTCTGATTTTTGTTTTATATTGTTTGACAGGATGGTGATATTAACAGTGTCCACACATTTCCAGTAAAAACTTACTTATATGTGTATTTAATATATTTCTATCTTAAACTTTAAAATTTGAGTGTTGTTTTCGTTTTAATACAATGGTTAACGAAATCTTGTCGAATACAAACACAAGTTTCTACATCAGTGAGGCAACGGTATTGTAATATAGCATTTAAATGCGAGTTGATATTCTGGTGGAAAATGTGTGCTGGATAGATTGATTGTTGATTTCCTTCATAGTACATGTGGAATGTGACTCCAGAACCACATCTCTTGGTGGAATTACCCCAAGAACACACTTTCCAGATAGCATTAGCTGATTTTTTTTTGGGTTAAGTGCCATGTGACTTGTTGGGCGAACCTTGGTTATATTACAAGTGTATTATGATAGATTTATTGGTTTGGCATGGGAAGCTTTGTTGGGGTTGAAACATAGGTATATTGCCATTCTATAGCATTTGTCTTGTAGTAATAATTTTAGGAATAGAGGTGACATTTCCACCTCGTGGCTCTTGTTTGACAAATATCTAATGTCTAGCTTAGGATTTTCCTATTGAATATTTCTGAAGTGGATCTAGTTATTAAGGAGAATATTGGGTTTGAACCATTCAACCCTATCTATTCTTTAATCATTAAAGCCTCCATGAGATCCTCAATTGACCCCATCTTCCTAACTTGAATTTGTTAGGAACTAATCACATCTTTTATGTCATTTTAAATCTTAATTCATATTTCATTTTATGTTTTATAAGATCTGAAAATTTATGTCATTTACATGTATTAAACTCATCCCTAAAACATCAAATCGCTTGGTAGGTTTGCCCCAGTTTATGGTTGGGAATTACCTTCTATAAATCTGCTCTGTAGCACTGATTAAATATGGTCTAAAACATAATTAAAAGGTTGATTTGCAGGGTTGAAAACTTTAGATTAATAAGTGAAATTCCTAGATCTTCCCTAGTTTTAGCCTCATGTGTACCTTATTTCAAATCTAACTAAAGGTTAAAACATTATGCTATCACAAATATTGGTTGTTGGTTGGAAAAGGCCCTATCATTTGCAAGTTTGTAGCAACATTTAATTTATTGATTCAGATCTCAAATTTGAGGATATTTTCACATATACACTAATAAATTCTCAAACCTTGATTCTTCACTACTAAAATCCCTTGAAGCATCAACTAGTCCATTGATCGTATCAATCCATTTAACATTTTCTTCTGGAACTAAATCTTGTAATTGCAAATAATGCATCTCAATAGAAGCTAGAGCTTAGAACCTACTGCTTTACAAGATAGATATGGTGTTAACACTTTCCATTGCAGATAACATTGTAATACCTACAACATGTATGATATAGCCCACTTGAATGGTGGTAGAGTGACTTATTGTAATTTTCAGTTTCTATTATTTTATGCTTGGTTTGACAAGCGAATCCATAGATACACTTCAAGAATCAGCAGTCGATAAATCAATACCTTGGATAACTTATCCCATTCAATTATTTCTAGTGGCATGGATTACATGCCTAGAGTAAATTTTGTAAGCACTTATTCAAAACATAACATCTATTGTATATTGGTCTGATGTACACATTTCCATGTCAGTTTCTAATTACTTGCAATATTTCCATACTTATTCATCACGACCAAATAGGGTCCTTACATAATGGTCTTATTCACACCCTCTGTGCATATGAAAATTGTATGGTTTCATCTGGGTCCAATGTGCATATGAAAATTGTATGGTTTCATCAGACCAATATACAATAGATGCTATGTTTTGAATAAGTGTTTACAAAATTTAATCTAGGCATATAATCATGCCACTAGAAATAATTGAATGGGATAAGTTATCCAAGGTATTGATTTATTGACTGCTGATTCTTGAAGTGTATCTGTGGATTCGCTTATCCATAGACACAAAAATCCATGAGACTGCACATCAATCACAAGCACTTATTGAAGATCCAAAACCGTGGAAAGGAAGGTGCCTTTCCACGGTTTTTAAATTTGTTTTTTAAACCTCTAGATTTCGTCTCAATATCGACAAACGTTCATCGTGGGTATTGCGAAACCGTCGAAACCTTGGGTGGCTTTCCATGAATACCATTGCTATAGAGACGTAGTTTCATGGAACAATAGATTTCGTCGATAGAGATTGGTTTTCCATGGTTTTTCGTGGAAGAAATTTCTGTTCAAATTACAGAATTCGTCGATAAAGAGACAATCATTTGTCAAAACTGTTCCATGGTTTTGCGTGGAAACAAAAATTTTCCTAGCAGTTTTTGGCCATATTTTTGTCGTTATAGAGATGAACGTTTTTTCGATAGAGCGACGAAACGTAGAAAATGAATTTAAAAAAATCAATTTCAAGGCCACCGTATAGAAGACACGTGGCGACCATATTTCGTTGCTATATAGATGACTTATACATTTCGTCGTTAGATCGGTGAAATAAGTGCCACGAAACATCAAGAACGTTATCGTCGCAATTGAGACAACAAAACGTGGAAATAACAATGAAAAACCGTCGCAAATTTGCTCATATGTATTAGTGTGATCTTTGCATTTTCTACTGGAGTCATTCTATAAGCATATTTTTTTGGTAAGCTAGCTCCAGGAATCGGATCTATATGATGACTGATACTTCTAACAGGGGGTAGTTCATATGGAAAATCATCCACAACTATGTCTACATACTCTTCTAGTAATTTTTGAATTTCAACAGGTATTTCATCTTTTCTAGTGTTGGTTATAATCGTTCTAGGTTTACCAACAATATCAAAACTTACCTCTTCTTCTTGCAATTGTTCCAGAAATTCTTTCTCTTTCACCAGCAATACTTTTGGGCTGGTTTGTTCCTCTACTTTCTCATCCTTTAGGGGAACAAGAGTATGTCTTATTCCTTCTTTCTCCAAGACAAAAGTGTTTCCTCGACCATTGTAAATTACATTCCTGTCATACTGCCATAGCCTACCCAATAACACATGACACACATCGATTGGTATCACATCACATAAGACTTGATCCTTGTAATTCCCAATTTGGAAATCAAATTTGCATTGCTCATTGACTAGTAAAATTTGTAGGGTGTAGGATGCTTTTCTTTCTGCAGTCCCAACTTCTCAACCATCTCTATAGAAACTAGACTATCAGTATTTCCATTATCAATAATAAGTTTGCAGCACTTACCTTGTGATTTGCACATTGTCTTGAACAAGCTCTTCCTCCTTGTTGGTTCATGTAACTCCTTGCTTGGTTTCAACAAAGTTCTTCTCATGAATAAGGCTTCTCTTGCCTCCGGAACTTCAACATGATCATCGGGCACTCTCTATTCATTCTCAACTTATGCAATCTGAACATTCCCTTGTCTTACAGCTCCCTTCGGACAATCACATGACATATGTCCTATATTTCCACATGTATAACATCTAACCTCATGATTTCTGCCTCTTCCTCGACCTCTTTGAAAAGATCTCCTTCCTCTGAAGTCTCTTCCTCTCTGAGGTTGTTCTGGTTGACTTGATGATTCGACTTCTTCCTTCTAAACTAAAATTTTTCCTCTTCCAGTCTCTGGTCCCTTACCTCTGTAAGCATGACCTTTTCCTTTCCCTAAGTTATTTATCCTATTTAGTTTCTCCTCCACTTTCAAAGCACATTGGTATGCTTCTTCAACTGATTTAGGTGAGAATAAAATCATCTCATCCTGAATGTCTAATCTAAGACCATTCATGTATCTAGATACCTTCTTAGAGTTATCTCATGTGTATCCAGCTCTAATTTTTACCTTGTAAAACTCCTTTGTATACTCTCTAACAGTAAGCAGTCTCTATCTCAAGTTCTGCATTTGCCCATACAAAGAAAGTTGGTAATCTATAGGTAGAAATTTGTCCTTCAGCTTGGAAATCATTCTACTCCAACTTTTGATTGGTTTTTTGTGCAATCTTCTCCTTTCTTCCTGTACACCATCCCACCAAAGTAAAGCATGTCCTTTGATTCTAGTTACTGCAAATTTCACTTTATTATCTTCAGGCACTTCAAAAAAATCGGCGTGCTTATCCATTGAATTGATCCAGCCAACTAATTCTTCTGGATTTAACCCTCCATTGTATGCAGCTATCTCCACTCTTGGTTTTGAACTAGCCCCAATGACTGCCTTTAATAATTTCAATCCAATGTCCTCCTATGTCCTTTCTTCTGCTTCTGGTTCATCCTCCTGTTCAACTTCACTGACATCACCTGCTTCAGGATCTCTTCTTCCATCTTCTCTCATGGCTACCATTTCTTCTCGGAGAACTCTTAACTCCTCAATTACTTCTACGTTAGCTACAGGTCTACCTCTTGGACCTCCTTTGCCACATACAACTAGAACCCTAAATGCAATTTTTGAAGGTAATTAGTTTGTCCTTGAACTATTACTATTCAGATTCTCTCTTGTTTCTTCCAAAGGTAAAGGTGAAAAATAATTTTTTCCCTTCATAAACAAGAGCAATTTACTGATTCAATGCTCTGATGCCACTTGATGCAGAGCTATCAATGCAAGATTGAAATACAGGTACACTAACTCTAGCAAATTGTCACTAAAGTTGTCAATCTTATTCAAAACTGTATTGGATGACTATTACAGAAAATCATAAACCAAAATTGATATGGATTACGGAGAGCTAATTTATGTTATGGTCGATCTCTTTAGCTCCCATATAAACTATCAACCATCGATCTAATATGATTTGCATGCTGGTTACAAAAATTCTAAAACATGACTTTGGCAGAGTTTCGATTGTATACTCACGAATTTCATATGCGACTCAAGGTAAATACACATAAACTATAATCACTTACTGGATTCCAGAGATGTCTAAAAAAAAACATAATCATTCTAGAAAATTCGATGCAAATTCCCTCGTTTGATTTCACACCATAATTTTAAATGGATTTGCAACTATACATTTAGGAACTTTAGTGCAATTTCGATCTGAATACAAAGAAATTTCATTAACTTACGGGTTTTACATAGACACCTCCTTAGATACGCAAGTTGATCCTTCCTGGGTAGTTTGACTCAATTTCTTTCCCTTTAATACACACATAAACCGAATTTCATTGCAAGGTTTTCAACACTCAGACAAATTGAAATAAAAGAACCTTTATTTCCTTCAATGAACTCTGCAACAAATATTCACTGTCTATCTGCAGACCCTTTGACTCTCTCTTCCCTCTGCCTCCTGCTCTCGAGGCTTACAACCTTATTGAATAGAAATTTTATTTAGTTTCTCAGACCCAAGCGTTTTGGTGAGCATAGTTGGTCTTCAAGATGTGGGACCAGAGGTGGAGCAATTTTAGCCAATGGAAACGTGGATTGAGTATTTGTTATGTGGCTAGTGTATCCAATATGTATCCTATTTAATACATATAGAAAAATTATAAATTTTTACTTATTATGCATTTCGAAAATATCAACACCTAGTTTTTTAGGGCACAAAAGGAAACAAGGTTGGGATATTGATTGTAATTAATATCATCACTTACTTCAACATGTTGAGTATGTCCACAACATCCTTGTGTTCTTGTCCACACAAAGTGGTGTCACACGTTTCTTCAAATACCAAAGTCTCGTCTAGCCCCCAATGTAACTTATTTAGATGATAAAAAACAAAGGTTTAAAGCTCAAGGTTTATGCTTTAATACAAAACATAACCAACAATGGTATGCACAAAGGCATGGACAACTAGGATTATTTTCCCTATAGAACAACTTTGTTGGATATATTTCTATGAGAGAAATATGCATATGTTCACCTAAATCACTACAAACTCCAACTTCCATTATTGCTCTATCTTGAACAAACATTTTTTGTGGCCATGGATTATTCCATGTTCTTCCATATCTTTGATATTCATACCTAGTCAAGGAGAATGGTACTTTCTAAGTTATAGATCTAACCATGCCTCTAGTTCTTGACTTGCGTGAAAGGAAGCGTTGTTCACAATAAGAAATACCCCAAATTGCTTGCGACTATTAGGTTCCTCCTCCTGGCATGGAAAAGTAGGAATTGACGTTTTGGCATGAATATAGAAAGCAAGGGGTAGACAACATTAATATAGATAGCAAGGGGTAGACAACGTTTTGGCATAAATCCCTTTTTGCTTCCGCTTAAATTCATGTGATAACTATTAAACCCTCATATTTATATAGAGAAACATTGATGAGAGTTTGAAATATAACATTAACTCGGGGAGGGACATTTGTAGTGCATGCCCTGGGGGGTTTCTCTGCAGATTAAATGGATTACACGGTTGCAAAAGTTGTTGGAGTACAACACATGGTAAGAAGTGACTGCGAGCCCCTCTTTATATTTTATTTTATCTATTAATTTTAAAAACAAAATAAATTATCCTGGAGATACTTAACAACAATTTTTTTCTTTTTTGTTGTTGTTTCAATTTGCTATACGCTTAGTTTCCATTTGGAAATTTTTACTTGTGTAGGTTGTTCATTAATTTAATCTTAAGACAAAATAAATTATCATGTGTATACTTGACAACGTATTTATTGCTGCTTTAATTTGCTATACGCTTAGTTTGGATTTGGAATTTTTAATTGTGTTGGATGTTCATTAATTGTTGCTTCAAATTGCTGTAAACCAGCTGCTTTCTAGGGAGTTGTATTTTTGCCTTAATTATTTTCTCGGGGTTTGTAAATCCTTATATTTCAGATAGTCAATTCATTATTTCATTAACCCTGTTTAGAATAATATAAAGGTGGGTTTTAGTATTTTTTTAAGCCATATTATTTCATTAATGAGTCAGAGCGATAAATAAATTAAGGTTTATTTAGGCGAGCATTAGCTCTCAATAGACTACGCCTTAACGTTTAGTATCAATTTGAGCATTTAATTGTTGTTTCCAATAGAGTTTTTCTCCAACAATTAAAAATTGAACAACTCATTAACATGGAAAAAATATACACACATCCTTCTGCCTATGCATGGATTCGTGAAACAGTTCTCAACTATTATATATATA
>LPNX010923660.1:862842-873979 GCA_001517045.1 Pseudotsuga menziesii
ACATCACTGTCAACCATAATATCTCATAATTAAGACTCATTCAATTTTTATTTATTACTAATTAATACTCACTTATCACCACATTCTAATTAATTAAAATTAATCGTAAGATATTGTAAATAATCCTAATTAATATGGAATTATTAACACATCCTAATTAATGGCAATTAATTATAAATAATCCTAATTAATGGTAATTAATTATAAATAATCCTAATTAATATGGATTTATTAATTAATCCTAATTAATTATAATTAATGCTAATGATTAATCCTAATTAATTATAGTTAATCCTAATCATTATTCATGGAACTATTTACCATGTTCAATAATGAAATCTTAATTATTTAATTATTACTTTAATTAGCATTGTTTATCAAGTTGATAATAACCTTATTTAAGATAATTAACACCATTAATGCCTACTTAATGATTTAGAAATCCTAGTATTTCATTCAACAATTTAATAAAAATCTTCAATAACCTCATTAATATCATTAACATTATTTCATCTTTATTGATCATAATCAATAATTAACCCCGATCACAATTAATCAACCATTCATTACTAACTTGATGTAACAATTACCATTTCTTAACTAAATAGGTAGTAGTAATGTAATTAGTCATGACTATGACGTATCAATTCTTAATCAAAATAGTTTAATATTAATTCACACAAGCTTATACATATGTAGACGAGTGATGTGACCATAGCTAATGCTTACATACATCGTGTAGGTACACTAATAGTACACACATCAGATATCACACATAATCACACCAGTTACTATTTGTCGACGTATACCTAAACATGAATCTGCAATGTATAGGCACTAACTTAGATCACAATAATCTATTACACAACATAATATCCTTAGTCACAACATAAGAATGAAGCAATTGTTTCAACACATACAATAAATTATGTTTTCCGCCAAAGCTCCCATGACATTCCTGTCTACCTACTTCCTTCTATCAAATTCACAACTAAATTCCACATCATATCCATCCTCTGTTGGACTACCCTATAGCGTCAACTACATGGCCTAACTCCAGTTAGAACCCGTAAGCAGAAGTGTCGACTCCATCGACCAAGCATCCCTAGTAGACATCCACTAGTCGTCATCAAACACCTTGGGGAGTGTGTCGTATCACAACCGTTCCATGACTCCGGGTTTCGTGGATAAATGGTGGGTAATACCTCCAACCCCCTAATGGAACAAGAGACTATGTCTACATCGACATAGTGACTGTGTTGCAACTGTCATGCTTAGGTTTTGTCATCAAATAACCGATTTGGGGGGTTGAGTTTCCTAAAATGCCACACCGGCCCGCACATCATGATAATAACAATAATCACATATAACAATATCAATTCATTCTCATACCATATCTTTTGGAAAGCATACGATCGAGGTACTTCTACTTAGTAGGGATTAACTATCCCTTAACTCTTGTAAACATGTCAGATAGTCTCATAACAAAATGTCGTATAATCGTCGACATGTACACACATAATCTATTGATACTAACAACAACAATATAATCATTTACACAATGCATTTGACATCATAATCATTTACTGAAAACATAATCTTTAAATTGGTATCCATGTACCATCATCTATTAAATTTTTCATGCTAGAGATGTAATCAAAACATGATCATAATTCATAATATTAACATCACACACACACATAATTTTCGCAAAATAGTAAATCTATATATCTACAATGCCATCAACTAATAAGGTTATGATAGTTCATAATTTTCGCAAAATAGTAAATCTATATATCTACAATGCCATCAACTAATAAGGTTATGATAGTTCAAAAAATAAGGTCAAAACATAACGTTACAACTATCCTCTTTATTTTTTGTATCTCTTTACCATGGAAAAAAGATCAATATCACAATACCTTTCAAAACGCATAAATTGAAAAAGAAATAGATAAATCCTCAAAGATAGCTTTATTTCTTGAGAACCAAACCCCTCTTATGAGAATAGCAATAAAGTCAAACAATATTTAAAGGAAACGTTGCCAGTCCAAAATTCTATAACTATTTCAAGATCCCGTCCTACGAACTTCATATAATTGATTTTAATATTATATTATTTATATTTAATAGTCCAAAATTGTATAAATATTTTAATATCCCGTCGTACCCATATGAACTTGATATATTTGATTTTAATATTAATATGATAATGTAATATTTAATATTCATAAATTAATTTTTAATGTTAATAAAAGTTAATTAGTAATATACAAAGTATGACTATATATAAATGTAAAAGTATTGAACTCAATCCATTTACTATAATCATTTTTAAATCCTTCCAGTTCTAAAATTTAGTATTATATATATATATAGGAAATGGGTAATGGTGATGGGTGATGATTTGTGTTATTTTTAATGATAACAAAATGTTTCTCAATATGTTATTATAATTTCTAATTAATGTATTTTGTTGAAATATTATGATTAATTGAAATAATTTTTTAATGATTTTTATTAATAATAATTTATATAATTTATTATTTGTTTGTTTTATATCATTTTAATGTTTTAATATAGCTATGTGTCTCTATCTTAATACCCTAATATATACCATATGAATTATATTTGTAGCTTAATTGGTTTTCATTACCTTTAATTCTTGGACTTGGACTTTAATTGGTTTCCGTCACTTTTAATTATTTGTAGCTATTGTAGGTACCTTGTCTGTGACATTGAGGGGCTTGTGGTCTTTACGCATAAATTGTAATGGGATTTCAGTTTGGGTGAAAAGTACAAATGTAATAGGCCTCCCTAGCAGTAATCGATGGATAATTTATGACTACTAAGGAGACTATAGGCCTCCCTAGTAGTAATTGATGGATAATTTATGACTACCAAGGAGAATTAGACCAAAGCAATTGTGGAGGTTGAACCTCCAATTAGAAGAAAGGGAAAATACTACACTTCTAAAGTAGCAATATTGTTCATTGAGATCTTCCCATAAAGCAGTCAACTACAAATACACTAGCCCTTGACAAGTATGATAAGACATAAAACTCTTATAACAAATATTATAACAAATAATACAATGTGATATTATAAGAATAAAATCACTGTATCTTAAATAAGGGATTTGTGAGTCAGCATGAATTTTGCAAGGACTAAACATATCTAAACATTAACAACATTTTATGTTTTTTTTTATTAGTAAGAGAGAGACTTTCCTTCTACTGCATAGTAAAAAAAAGATAGATACATATTCGTGGCTTACTCCAGAAGCATTAAGTTAGGAAGTGGCCATGGAACCACATGAGAGAGGTGTGCAAAAGGGCCCAGACTGAACATCTAACCATAACTATTGTTGCCCAGCCTTTAAACATTGAAAAATTCATACAACTTAAGAGTTTGAAGAAAAAAGACGGGCTTAGGAGATCATCAAAAAACAAAACATAACCAATGAAGCTAGGAAGGATTGCTATAATTCCATGTATGATTCAACCTCATCATCTATGGCCTTGCTGGTGTTGGCCTCTTTGGTATCCTTATTTTCCCGCTGAAAGGGAGGTTCTGAGAGTTGCATGAGGTTTTTCATGTGGTTTATACCGCGCTCAACATCCTCCTTAAAGGTGTTGACCGTGAGGTTCACATAATCCCTAAATCTTTCACGCTTGCTCATTGACCTGGCCAAAATGAATTTCAGCCTCCAGTAACTAGAGATGGTGACTTCAGGCTCAAGTCTGAGCTTGAATTCACCATAAATATTAGCCTCCATGACCTTGATGGAATTGCAAATGTGCTCAGGAGCTTCCCCCCGGAAGGGGATAGGTTTCCACCTGTTGCAACATGTTCCCACTCCCTTCTATGCCAACCATCCTCGATCTCATGTACACCTACATCTGGGCTGTGGCGGTCTTATATAGCGATCTGATGTCGGTTTTCCTTGTCATCGGGTTCTATGTTATCATCCCAACAAGAGCAGCGTATTGTAGAGTTCTGGGTGACTCCCTTGTTAGCAATATAGTCTGCTAACTTATTGGATTTTCTTCTAACGTGCTGAAATATGATCAATAGGTTCGCCATGAGTATGATGCTTAAAGTTTTGAGTTTGCTTTCCAACCTCCAATTGTTGGCCACCTTACTACCAGTTGATCTCACTTGAAGTCTTATGGCCATATTGGTGATGAGAAGAGAGTCCCCTTCTAGGACGAGGGGGGTCCAATTCTTGTCGAGATCCCAAATGAGGCCAACCAATAATCCTTCCAGCTCAATAACATTATTTGTGGATATGCCAAGCGAGCCCCAGAAGACTCCCTGAATTTATCCTTCATTATTTATGATGGTGCCTCCGAAACCAGCAAGGCCATGATTTCATTTGGAGGCTCCATAGAAGTTGAGATTGGAAGTGCCAAGGTGGGGAGGGGATTTAATGGCTAGGAGAGTTCACTTTGATTTTCTCAGTGCTCGCAGGGAAAATGTATTCAAGGACAGCGGTGATTCCCCAATCTTGTAGTATTTGCATTTCATTGATGTTGATAGCCAAGTCCTTGTCTTTCCAAGTTGAGAGTTTTGGAGTTTCAATTATATGTTTGTTTAAGATTTCCCAGACATTCTCTTCCTTCCTGATCCGGTTGTTGAAGATTATGTTGTTCCTTTCTATCCATATTTCCTATACCATGAATCTTGGGAAGAGTTCCCATATTCTATTGAGGAGCATGCTGTTGAAGGGTTGGTGAGGCCAATTTTCTATGGATAGATATGGGCGTCCTTTGACTCTATCCAATTTTCTAAAGGTTCTTTATCGTTTTTTCACAATTTTGTCAGCAAACTTACACTCGTCAAGGAGGTGGTCAATGGTTTCTCCGTCATCTTTGCATAAATAGCACCAAGAAGGTCCAATGCTTCTTCTCTTTGCATAAATAGCACCAAGAAGGTCCAATGCTTCCTCTCTTTTCTCCGTCATCTTTGCATAAATAGTTAGGATGCGCCTGCGAAGTAGGAGCTAGAGGAAGGTGGATATTTTGGGCCAAAGGTTGGCTTTCCAAATCTTTTCCCATCTATTGTCTTGGTCGTCATTGGTTGAATTAGCGACAATAATTGCTACTTCTTTCATGTTGAAGGTGCCAGACTGTGAGAGCCCCCATATTATTTTTTCCTTATCGTGGTTGATTCTTAAATGTATGGTTTGGAGATTATCCCAAAATCTTTTCATGTCATTAGAGGGGTTGATGGCATGCCACCAGTCGTAACATTTCCATTTCCTAAAATGATCTCCTATGGTGTTCTCTTGCCACATATCACTTAGTTTGGAGGCATGTCTGAGTGTCAGTTGTTCATGAAGTATCTACAGGTTGTGGCCTTCTTGTAGTGGACATTGTTGGTTCCATGATTCCTGAAAGAAATCCGTCCTATTTCCATTTCGCACCTCCGAGAAGCTATGATTTTGTATTAAGCTCTGATTGGCATGTGCATAGTTTCAAATTTGTGAGCCTTTAACATTGGTGTTGAATCTAACGAGGTCTTTCTTAGGGGCATATTTGGCATGCCATAGGAAATTCCAAGGTTCCGAGGTGTGCGTGATCCATATCCACCATATCTTTGCATTTCTAATTTGATTGCTAGTGGCAGGGTCTATTAAGCCGAGGCCCCCATCTAGATTGGGCATGCAAATAGTATTCTAATTTACTAGTGGCCACTTCTTATGATTCTCGAAGCCTCCCCAGAAGAAGGTGCACTGCATTGATCTGATTTTTTTTAGAATGGATTTCTGGGCAGAAAGAGTGGAGAAAAGATACAGGGGCATGGTTTGTAGGACAACTTTGTCAAGGATTAGGCAACTAGGAAGGTTATGGGATCTGAGGATCCAACAACTAAGTTTTTCATTCAATCTGTCCAAGAGATATTTTCCAGGAGACCTTTCTTGTTATGGATTCAATCAGTGGGGCTCCTTGATATTTAGCAGGTAGAGATCCTTCTGTGAATTCAAGAATATGGAGGATGTTGCGCTTTGTAATATGACAAGTATTGGAGAAATATGTCTGGGATTTCTCTTTGTTGATGTCCATCCCACTAGCTAGGAGGAAGGTATTGAGGCTGGTTTTGAAGGTTTTGGCTTCCTGCACTGAGGCATACGCCATGAGCATGGTTTCATCCACGAATTGTTGATGTGTCTGTGACTCCAATATCGGATGAGGTGAAAGGAATTTAAGCTTTTGGTTTTGGACTTTGTCTTTGATAAGGCATCCCAAGCCTTCCATCATGAGGACAAAGAGGAAGGGAGAGAGTGGGTCTCCTTGTCTGATGCCTCGATAAGGTTGGAAGTCTTTGGAGGGAGTTCCATTGAAAAGAATGGAGAAAAAAGAGGTAGAAACAAGGGTGTAGATCCAACTAACCCACTGTTCATAGAATCTAAACGCCACTAACATATTCTTCATGAAATTCCAGTTGATCTTATCAAAGGATTTTGATAGGTCAAGCTTGATTAGCATGCCATATTGTTTGGTGGCTTTAAGTGAATGGATAATCTCATGATAAAGAATGATACCATCCAAAATCTGTCTACCCTTTACATATCCAGATTTCTCCTTCAAAATGATAGAGATGGCTTGAGCCTATTGGCTATGGTTTTTGTAATGATTGTGAAAATTACATTGCATAGGGAAATAGGTCAGAACTTACCAGTAGAGTCAACTCCATTTTATTTGGGGATTAGTGAGAGAAACGTTGAATTGAAAGCTTTCATTATCTTCCCTTTTTTCCTGGAGTCTTCGATAATGGCTAAGACTTCCTTGATTGTATGCCGACATGCATGGAAGGAATTAGTCATGAAGCCGTCCGAGTAAGGGGATTTGTCACTTTTTAGTTGTTTGACTGCCTCTTTTAGTTCTTCCATCTCAATGGGTCGAAGTAAGAGTTTGTTTTTCTCTTGAGTGACTAGGGAGGGGATGTTTTCAAGGATTTCCCTCATTTTTTCACTTCTGTCCATATCAGGCTCTTCCATTAGTTGCCTGAAGTGGTTGGTGAGAGTGTGTTCAATTTCTTCTTGTTTTTCTACATCATAGCCATTCTCAGTTTTCATACGTACAATTCCGTTGGCTTGTCGATGTTGTATGGTGGCTTTGAAGAAGAAAGACGAATTTCTTTCCCCTTCCTTTAGCCAGAGATTCTTGGATTTCGTTTTCCAAATTATTTGTTCTTGGAATTCTCTGGCTTACAAGGATTCCTGTAAGTCATTTTCTTCCTTTTTGATGGAGTCATTGTATCTCTCTTGCATGATAATTCTTTGGATATTCTCAAGTTGGATTTCAATATGTTGCTTCCCTAGTTGGATGTTGCCGAAGTGTTCCTTGTTCCCTGATTTAACTTGCTCTTTAATGTATTTCATTTTAAGTTCATAACTTGTACATGAGAGTTCCCCTAGGAGGTTGAAATTTGCTCCACCACTGTTGCATGAGGAGATGAAATTCAGGATGTGTGAGACAACATTTTTCAAATATGAAGGGCCTCCACATATGTTCTCCTATTGTGTACCATTTGAGACTAATAGACCAATGGTCCGAGTCGATCGTCGGGAGAATAAGGGCCGATATGTCAGTGCCCGAGTGAGTATGCATTCTGAGATTAAGAATAGCTCAAGTCGAGAGGTGATGTGTCTCTCCCCAGAACATTTATTGTTCCAGGTATACAACTAGTTGATGGTGTTGATGTCTATCAGAGGTAGCTCATTGATTAAGGTATTGAAGGCCATATTAGTGGCGTTTAAGGAGCGAATTTTTCCTTTTTTTCTCTGAGATTGCAGATGAGATTGAAGTCTCCTCCAAGGATCCAATGATTTTGGCCCACCCATTGACTTAGGATCTCCATAGAATGGATGAAGGATTTATTTGGTGCTAGCGATAAGGGCCCGTAAATGTTGGCGAGGATACCCCTAAGCCTGGTCCCAAGAATGTGAAAGTTAGCAGAAATGGTGAATCAAGTTGCTAAAAAAATTCAAAGATGTATCTCCAGAGAGTTCCAAATAATTCCAATGCCTCCAACATCACCCTTGGCATCAACATCTATAGACTCGCTACCTTTCCAAACTTTCTCCCTAGTGGTTTTGAATGTTTCTTTAGAGCATTTGGTTTCCTGTATGAACATGACCATGGGATTTTCCACAACAATTCTCCTTCTTAGTAGTCATTTTTTTGAGGTGCACTACAGCCTCTGATGTTCTAGGATGTGAGTTTCATTGGGAAGGTTTGTAGGGTAAGGAGGAAGTTGACTCTATGGTTGGAAATTTTCCTCAAGCATCTAGTTTATCCCCTATATCCTTGATATGCTATTGATTGCTTCTTTTACCCTGTCTTTCATTGCCTAATTTCTTGATGGTTTCATGTATTTTGGTACCAGGGTTTTCAATTCCTACCCTAAGGGTTTTAGATTTTCTAGTTTTGATGATGACTTCCTTGAGTAAGACCACCTACTGTGAGGGGATGACTCATTGGTCCAAATCTTGAACCTCCTTTTCCAACCCATCAAGATCTAGATCTCCAATGTCCATATCATCCTGATCGTCCTCCATCATATCCATATATTGTCCTTTCTGTGAGGGTTCTTGCTTTCCCCCTTTATCCGCTTCCTTGTTAATGGTGGATCTGTGTAATCCATCATTGTATGGAGTATCCTGCAATTGTTCACATTGGAGAACATCAAAATCTTTAGAAGTTTTTTTTTTTTTTTACCTATGGGACTTGATTTCTCTTTTCCATCCTTTTTTTCCCAAAAACCTTGGTGAAGCCATCAACATCCTTAACATATTTTCCTTTCTGTTGGGTGCTCGGATTGTTTTATGGGAATTCCCTGAACAACTGATAGTTCTCATGGAAACACCTATGTCTAAAGGGTATTTGTTCGTAGTCTAGAAGCTGGAACCAACCCTCTTCGTCCCAGCTTAGATTGATCCCTTCTAGTAGGTCCTTCATTATTTCCATGTAGGCACAAATGCGAGCATAAGATGTCTATCTCATTTTTTTAGTATGCTCTTCTATATTTACAAATTCCCCTGTTGTGTTTCCTAGGGCTTCTAGTATGCTCTCATGCCAATATTCTGAGGGAAGGGAGTATAGCCTGATCCAAATCAGGATAAAAGTCATATCCTCTTTCTCTAGGTTGAACCTTTCCTTCCAGGGTTTCAGAAAGAGTCCAGCAGAGTTGAATAAGTACAACCCTCCATCAAAGATTCAGTTTCTCTCCTCAAGATTCAGTAAAACCACCATGAAGAATCCTTTTTCCCCAAGATGGAGGTCAAAATGTGCCTGAGGTTTCTAGGTTACATTGATTCACCACATGGGGGCTTTCTTTGAGGGAAAGATTCCAACGAATTTTCCAATAAGGTCATGATCATTCATGTGTTGGATGTGTGCACGGATGCATTCAACATGGATTTGTAGACTGTGGATTTCCTTTGATTTCGGGATGCATTTTCTTGTGTTTGTTGTGGATATCGATACTTGCCTTTGATTTCCATCTTCTTTCCTGATGCTAACCATTTTTGAACTAGATGCAACCAGCGGATTTGCATCTCTATTTTCTAGGGTTTCATCTTGGGAGGGGTTGGGATCCCCCCCCTTGGATTCCCCCATGGCTCTCCTTCGTTCTCCAATGCGTAGGGATGTAGTTGTTCCGCTTTGCCAAGGTGCACAACGTGCAGACATTCCAACAACATTTTATGTTGAATCACCCTCAGTGCCACCTATATATGGGACTCTTAGTGATAAGTTAATTGTCAATTTTCATTAACTTCTCAATGGTTTCATGTCTATGAGAGTAGAACAATTAACAATATATTATGTTTTTAAAATAGTTATAAAATCCATATATATTTTTAAAGTATTAAGAAGTTTTCGTGGAATATTATTTCTAAGATTCATTAAATATAGAATAAATCATGACAAATCTTCTAATTTTTCATAAACTTGAAAAATTCAAATTTACGTAAAATTTACATTTTTTATAAAAATTAAATTATCCACTCCAATAAAAACAAGTGGCTACGAAGTAGCATTACCTATCGATATTGCTTTATCAAAATAAATTTGCATTGTACAAATGGTTTTATGTTATTATTTGTATTATAAAGACCAATTTTAGGCCAATTACTTTGAAGAATGATCAATTTGAAACAAATGAGTTGTTATTAGCTCAACCATAGAAGCAAATGCAAAAGACAAGAAATGACTGGGATCCATTGAGCTGAAGAAACCATCCACTTGTGATCGGAACAGTGACAAATGTGGTTCACTTTATGGAAACAAACCACAAGGAATGAATAAAAAACCACCTATTTAATCGTTTGTTTTGCAATCCAAAAGGTTCCACAAAATTGTTGCTAGGAAAACACATTAAATTGTTGAGATTCCATCGAGATTGCAATTATTGAGGACACATCTTTAAATGTTACTCTTATCTGCTATAATTGCGCATATTGGATGGATTCCAGTCCATAGGAAATGAGTATTGAACCATGAAATGATGATCAAATTTCTATTTATAATAAATCACAGTATTTCCACACATTTTCTCCACCGTTCACTTGCATGATTTAACACAAATATAGGCCATGAGCTGGTAGCTTAATTACCAAGGATTTGTTGAAGAAGGTGAAAGTAAACGCTTAAACAACATAATTTCTTCATTAAATCGAGCTCATATAATCAAATGACAACGTAAAGAAAGAAACTATGCAATGAATGCAAGCACCTTGTCTATTCGTCTTGTCTCAAAAAACTTTAACTCGAAGGCTTTAACTAATCTAGATAATAATCTAAATCTATCTAAATAAAATCCATCTAATAAAATATCCAACTTTGAATTTGAATCCAACTAATCAATTGAAAGGAGTGCACAGATGAACAATTAGGATTCTTTTCCCTATAACAACTTTGTTGGATATATTTCTATGAGAGAAATATGCCATTAGAGGAAATTTGAGGTCTAAAATGGGCCTCCTAAGGAAAAATGATTAAAATAATAGTTAAAATAATAAAATAATATTTATTAATTTTAGAGGAAGAAAGACAAAAACTACTTTTTGTGTTCATATTTTCAACATATATCCATGTGTTTTTATTCAAATTTCGAGCGGGATGGTTCG
>LPNX010923660.1:879018-916658 GCA_001517045.1 Pseudotsuga menziesii
GAAATTTTTCTTCGAAATTTCAACAATCATTCTCACAGACTCCCCTCCTTTGCAAACTTCTTTGTATGTTTTGTATTAGGCTGGTAGTGTCTAGATTCGCTACCCTAGAATCGAGTTTGCATCTGTGTATGTACTAAACATGATTTTAATTCAAGCCAAAGTTTAATACAAGCCACTTTTTTTCTATTTTAAAATTTTTTCTTTTGATAATTAGTTCTGTCTTTTAATTTCCTATTTTCCATTAGGTTTTGGTCCAATTCTAGTAATCCCTCTGGTTCTAGATTTGGAACCATGTCTCTTATACCATGTGTAGGACATGTCTAGGTACTTAGTTTCAATTATAAGAAGCTAAATTTTAAACAATTCATCTTTCTACATTAGTTTATGCCTACTCCGCTTCGTTCTAGTAAAAAGAACAATTCTAAGCAGGTATATATCAAATTGAGAGCATACTTAGGAAGCATATTCATACATTTTTCTCTTGAATAAAAAATTTGAAAAAATGATTTAAAATACCTATAAGATCCCGTCCTACGAACTTAATATAATTGATTTTAATATTATATTATTTATATCTTTTAATATCCCGTCCTACCCATACGAACTTAATATATTTGATTTTAATATTAATATGATAATGTAATATTTAATATTCATAAATTAATTTTTAATGTTAATAAAAGTTCATTAGTAATATACAAAGTATGATTATATAAATGTAAAAGTATTTAACTCAATCCATTTATTATAATCATTTTTAAATCCTTCCAGTTCTCTATATATATATATATATATATATATATTATAAGAAATGGGTAATGGTGATGGGTGTTGATTTGTGTTCTTTTAGTGACAACCAAATGTTTCTCACTATGTTTGTTATTATAATTTATAATTAATGTATTTTGTTGAAATATTATGATTAATTGAAATAATTTTTTAATGATCTTTATTAATAATAATTTATATAATTTATTATTTGTTTGTTTCATATCATTTCGATGTCTTAATATAGCTATGTGTCTCTATCTTAATACCTTAATATATCTTATATGAATTATATTTGTAGCTTAATTGGTTTCCACCACCTTTAATTCTTGGACTTTAGAAGGTCATGAATTCAAACCCCACCTATAGCTATTGTAGGTACCTTATCTGTGACATTGACGGGATGGATAATTTATGACTACTAAGGAGACTATAGGCCTCCCTAGTAGTAATTGATGGATAATATATGACTACCAAGGAGAATTAGACCAAAGCAATTGTGGAGGATGAACCTCTAACTAGAAGAAAGGGAAAATACTATACTTCTAAAGTAGCAATATTGTTCGTTGAGATCTTCCCATAAAGCAGTCAACTACAAATACACTAGCCCATGACAAGTATGATAAGACATAAAACTCTTAATACAATTATTATAACAAATAATACAATATGATATTATAAGAATAAAATCACTGTATCTTAAATAAGGGAGTTGTGGGTCAGCATGAATTTTGCAAGTACTAAACATATCTAAACATTAACAACATTTTATGTTTTTTTTTTTATCAGTAAGAGAGAGACGTTCCTTCTACTGCATAGTAAAAAAAAGATAGATACATATCCGTGGCTGATTCCAGAAGCATTAAGTCAGGAAGTGGCCATGGAACCACATGAGAGAGGTGTGCAAAAGGGCCCAGACCGAACATCTAACCATAACTACTGCTACCCAGCCTTTAAACATTGAAAAATTCATACAACTTAAGAGTTTTAAGGAAAAAAGAGGGGCTTAGGAGATCATCAAAAAACAAAACATAACCAACAAAGCTAGGAAGGGTTGCTAGAATTTCCTGTATGATTCAGCCTCATCATCTATGGCCTTGTTGGTGCTAGCCTCTTTGGTATCCTTATTGGCCCACTAAAAGGGAGGCTCTGAGAGCTGCATGAGGTTTTTCATGTGGTTTAAACCACGCTCAACATCCTCCTTAAGGGTGTTGATCATGAGGTTCACATAATCCCCAAAGCTTTCACGCTCGCTCATTCACCTAGCCAAAATGAATTTCAGCCTCTAGTAACTAGAGATGGTGACTTCAGGCCCAAGTTTGAGCTTGAATTCACCATAAATCTTAGCCTCCATAGCCTTGATGGAATTGTAAATGTGCTCAGGAGTTTCCTCCCGGAAGATAGCCTCCCAATCTGCCTCTTGCTTGCCTTTTCCAACCAAAGTCATCACTGAGGAGGAGGGTGAATGACAAGTGAGGCTGATGTTGTTCAAAGCGTTCACTAGGAAGGGACCCCAAGGATCATGGTGAGGACAAGCACTAAATCCTACGCGATGAATACTCGACGACCGAACTCTGTTGCATTGAAGGCTTTGCAAAGGAATCCCTGCAATGGAACTTCTACAAAAAAAACCCTATGCATGAGTGTTACCAGACTGGAGCTTTGGGTTGCACTTTTTATAGCCAAATCCTTGTCGACGAAGTGTCCACTGGTCTCCAATCTAGGTACAATGCTTCATGTCGCAAAGCTCATGACAGGATGACTGGTGCAGAGAATGAGTAATGTGAGCCATGGAAAATCTGTCGCGAATATGATGAGCAACGAGAGGAAGATCTTTTAGTGCACTCTAAGGACGATGAGCGTTAGTTTCTAGACTAGACAACAGGTACAAATCCAGAGTGATGGACATCATGACAGGTGCAACAATGGAAGCAGTGTGGGGGAGGTCTGTTCATGCAACCGAATGACTTAGCAAGGGATTTAAGCATGGAGGTGGGAAGGGGATCGACTGCCACCTACTGCGGCACGTTCCCACTCCCTTCTATGCCAACCATCCTCGTTCTCATGTACACCCGCATCTGGGATGTGGCAGTCTTATATAGCGATCTGATGTCGGTTTTCCTTGTCATCAGGTTCGATGTTATCATCCCAACAAGAGCGGTGTATTGCAGAGTTCTAGGTGACTCCCTTGTTAGAAATAGAGTCCGCTAACTTATTGGTTTTTCTTCTGAGTCCTGACGTGCTGAAATATGATCAATGGCTTCGCCATGAGTATGATGCTTAAAGTTTTGAGTTTACTTTCCAACCTCCAATTGTTGGCCACCTTACTACCAGTTGATCCCGCCTGAAGTCTTATGGCCATATTGGTGATGAGAAGAGAGTCCCCTTCCAAGATGAGGGGGGTCCAATTCTTGTCGAGAGCCCAAATGAGGCCAACCAATAATCCTTCCAGCTCGATAACATTATTTGTGGATATGCCAAGAGAGCCCCAGAAGACTACCTGAATTTATCCTTCGTTATTTCTGATGGTGCCTCTGAAACGAGCAAGGCCTGGATTTCCTTTGGAGGCTCCATCGAAGTTGAGCTTGTAAGTGCTAGGGGGGGGGGGGGAATCGAATGGATAGGAGAGTTCACTTTGATTTTCTCAGTGCTGGCGGGGACAATGTAGTCAAGGATGGCGGTGATTCCTCAATCTTGTAGGATTTGCATTTCATTGTTGTTGGTAGCCAAGTCCTTGTATTTCCAAGTTGAGAGTTTTAGATTTTCAATTATACGTTTCTTTAATATTTTCCAGACATTCTCTTCCTTCCAGCTCTGATTGTTGAAGATTATGTTGTTCCTTTCTATCCATATTTCCTAGACCACAAATCTTGGGAAGAATTCCTAGATTCTATTGAGGACCATGTTGCTGAAGGGTTGATGAGGCCAATTTTCTATGGATAGATCTAGGCATCCTTTGACTCTAGCTGATTTTCTAAATGTTCTTTCTCGTTCTTTCCAAATTTTGTCATCAAACTTGCACTCGTCAAAGAAGTGGTCAATGGTTTCCCCGTCATCTTTGCATAAATAGCACCAAGAAGCTCTAATGCTTCCTCTCTTTTATCAATTCTCCCAAGTTAGGATGCGCCTACAAAGTAGGAGTCGGAGGAAGGTGGAGATTTTGGGGCAGAGGTTGGATTTCCAAATATTTTTCCATCTGTTGTCTTGGTCGTCATTGGTTGAATTGGCGAGAATAACTGCTACTTCTTTTATGTTGAAGGTGCCAGACTATGAAATCCACCATCTTATTTTGCCCTTATCGTGGTTGATTCTTATATGTATGGTTTGGAGATTATCCCATAAGCTTTTCATGTCTTCAGAGGGGCTTATGGCGTGCCACCAGTCGTAACATTTCCATTTCCTAAAATGATCTCCTATGGTGTTCTCTTGCCACATATCACTTAGTTTGGAGGCATGTCTGAGTGTCAGTTGTTCATGAAGTATCTAGAGGTTGTGGCCTTCTCGTAGTGGCCTTCTCTGAGATTGCAGATGAGATTGAAGCCTCCTCCAACAATCCAATGATTTTGGCCCACCCATTGAATTAGGATCTCCAAAGAATGGATGAAGGATTTCTTTGGTGCTTGCGATAAGGGCCCATAAACGTTGGTGAGGATACCCCTAAGGCTGGTCCCAAGGATGTGAAAGTCAGCAAAATTGGTGAATCAGGTTGCTAAAAGAATTGAAAGATGTATCTCCAGAGAGTTCCAGATAATTCCAATGCCTCCAACAACACCCTTGGCATCAACATCTATAGACTCGCTACCTTTCCAAACTTTCACCATAGTGGTTTTGAATGTTTCTTCAGAGCATTTGGTTTCCTGTATGAACATGACAGTGGGATTTTCAACGACAATTTTCCTTCTTAGCAGTCATTTTTTTGAGGCGCACTGCAACCTATGATGTTCCAAGATGTGAGTTTCATTGGGAAGGTTTGCAGGGTAAGGCGAAAGCTGACTCTATTGTTTGAAATTGTCCTGAAGCAACTAGTTTCTCCCCTATATCCTTGATATGTTGTTGATTGATTCTTTTACCCTGTCTTTCACTGCTTGATTTCTTGATGGTTCCATGTATTTTGATACTAGGGTTCTCAATTCCTACCCCAAGGGTTTTAGCTTTTCTAGTTTTGATGATGACTTCCTTGAGTAAGACCACCTACTATGAGGGGATGACTCCTTGTTCCAGATCTTGAACCTCCTTTTCCAACCCATCAAGATCTAGATCTCCAATGTCCACATCATCATGATCGTCCTCCATCTTATCCATATCTTGTCCTTTCTCTGAGGTTGTTGCTTTCCACCTTTATCTGCTTCCTTGTTAATGGTGGATCTGTGTAATCCATTATTGCATGGAGTATCCTTCAATTGTTCAGATTGGAGAACATCAAAAGCATTAGAAGATATGGTTTTTTTTTACCTATGGGACTTGATTTCTCTTTGTCGTCATTTTTTTCCTAGAAACCTTGGTGAAGCCATGAGCATATTTAACGTCTTTTCCTTTATGCTGGGTGTTCGGATTGTTTTATGGGCATTCCCTGAACAGGTGACAGTTCTCATTGTCCACACCTGCGTCTAAAGGGTATTTGTTCATAGTCTAGAAGTTGGAACCAGTCCTCATCATCCCAGCTTAGATTGATCCCTTCTGGTAGGTCCTTCGTTATGTCCATGTAGACGCAAATGTGAGAATAAGATGTGTATCTCATTTTTTTTAGTATGCTCTACTATCTTTACAAATTCCCTTATTGTGTTTCCCATGGATTCTAGTATGCTCTCATACCAATATTTTGAGGGAAGGGAGTATAGCCTGATCCAGATCGGGATAAAAGTCATATCCTCTTTCTCTGGGTTGAACCTTTATTTCCAAGGTTTCAAAAAGAGTCCAGCAAAGTTGAATAAGTACGACCCTCCCTCAAAGATTCGGTTTCTTTCTTCAAGATTCAAGAAAACCACCATGAAGAATCCTTTTGCCCCTAGATGGAGGTTAAAATGTGCCTGAGGTTTCCAGGTTACATTGATCCACCACATGGGGGCTTTCTTTGAGGGAAATATTCTAACGAATTTTCCAATAAGGGAATGATCCTTCATGTGTTGGATGTGTGCACAGATTGCTTCAACATGGATTTGTAGACCGGGGATTTCCTTTGATTTCGGGATGCATTTTCCTGTGTTTGTTGTGGATATCGATACTTGCGTTTTCTTTCCATCTTCTTTCCTGATGCTAACCATTTTTGAACTGGATGCAACCAGCAGATTTGTGTCTCTATTTTCTAGGGTTTTAGATTGGGAGGGGTTGGGATTCCCCCATGGCTCGCCTTCATTATCCAATGTGTAGGGATGTAGTTGTTTCGCTTTGCCAAGGTGCACAATGTGCAGATCTGCCAGCAACATTTTATGTTGAATCACCCTCAATGCCACCTATATATGAGACTCTTTGTGATAAGTTATTTGTGAATATTCATTAACTTCTCAATGGTTTCATGTCTAGGAGAGTAGAACAATTAACAATATATTATGTTTTTAAAATAGTTATCAAAATCCATATATATTTTTAAATTATTAAGAAGTTTTCACATAATATTATTTCTAAGATTCATTATATAGAATAAATCATGACAAATCTTCTAATTTTTCATAAACTTGAATAATTCAAATTTACATTTTTTATAAAAATTAAATTATCCACTCCAATAAAAACAAGTGGCTACGAAGTAGCATTACCTATCGATATTGCTTTATCAAAATAAATTTGCATTGTACAAATGATTTTATGTTATTATTTGTATTATAAAGACCAATTTTAGGCCAATTACTTTGAAGAATGATAAATTTGAAACAAATGAGTTGTTATTAGCTCAACCATAGAAGCAAATGCAAAGACAAGAAATGACTGGGATCTATTGAGCTGAAGAAACCATCCACTTGTGATCAGAATAGTGACAAATATGGTTCACTTTATGGAAGCAAACCACAAGGAATGAATGAAAAACCACCTATTTAGTCATGTGTTTTGCAATCCAAAAGGTTCCACAAAATTGTTGCCAGGAAAACACATTAAATTGTTGAGATTACATCGAGATTGCAGTTATTGAGGACAAACCTTTAAATGTTACTCTTATATGCTATAATTGCGCCATATTGCATGGATGCCAGTCCATAGGAAATGAGTATTGAACCATGAAAAGATGATCAAATTTCTGTGTATAATAAATCACATTATTTCCACACATTTTCTCCACCGTTCACTTGCATGATTTAACACAAATATAGACCATGAGCTGGTAGCTTAATTCCCAAGGATTTGTTGAAGAAGGTGAAACTAAAAGTTTAAACAACATAATTTCTTCCTTAAATCCGGCTCATACAATCAAATGACAACGTAAAGAAAGAAACTATGCAATGAATACAAGCACCTTGTCTATTAGTCTTGTCTCAAAAAACTTTAACTTGAAGGCTTTAACTAATCTAGCTAATAATCTAAATCCATCTAAATAAAATCCATCTAAGAAAATATCCAGCTTTGAATTTGAATCCAGCTAATCAATTGAAAGGAGTGCACAGATGAACAATGAATACAAGCATGATAACTGCTACCAAAATTGAGGAGGTAATCATGTCGGAAATAAAATATTGTTTAGTTGTCAATGTTACTAGGTAACTAAGATTATGAGTGCTTCCACGTAGCCAGCAATGGGTATGCCTATAACCACAGGTAGATAGGCATGCATTTTGACAGATTAATGAATATATCCATGAAATAGTCTGCAAAGATGACCACGATAACCTGTAAAATCCTACAGTGAAGCATCCAAGTTTCTATTGATCAAAGTTTCTAGAGAATCCAATAATGGCCGAAGCTGAAGAAGGAAATCAAAAGCTGGAGTTTAAATCTCCAGAAGATGAGGCATGTTTGCGATGTAGGGAATTCCTCCTATGAAGTCCATCGTTATGTCTGCATCTACCTAAGCTATGGTGAGAATTTGTTAAGTACTGAGATTCAAGATGACGAGCAGAGAATGCAGTCGAGTGCTTGACCTGAAACGATGCAACAAAGAGATTATAGTAGTCCATTTATATGGCATCCGCTCTGGGGACAAGTGCATAATTGGGTCTAGGAGATAGAGATAAAGAATGCAACCTACGTTTAAGAGGAACGTGAAGCTTAAAGAATTGAAAGGGAGCTTGAATGGATTTTGAAGTTTATTTTGGTTAATGTACTTGTTGGAGCAGTAATACATCCTTAGTATATAGTTTAGACCTTAGGCTAACTTGATTTTGCTAAATTTCATTAATGTCCTATGGTTTAGACTTAGGAGAGTTAATCCAGCAATATATCTAGTTATTTTGGCATGTTCACACCTACAACAGTGCCTGGTTTGGTCAACCTAGCCCATTTGATCCCTCATTAATGCATTGGAGCGCTACCTCCTTGATTTGTGGGGCCCTGGTTTGACTAAGTGCATTAGGGGTGTATCTGGCATGTTTTAGCTCTCCTAGTAGCATTTATTGCCACCTAGAGCAGCCCACTTGCCTCTATCTTCTCACCCATGCATGCCTTGGAGTCTTTAATGACCCAGCACACCTCACCAACACTCACACATCAATTCGAGTCTGTTTGCGCTGAGTTGGGTCTCCATTGGTCCACCTAGGGGGTATTGAGGTTATTTCTCACATTGACACATGTACAACTCCAATTGGCTTCCAGAGCCACTCGAATTAGTCCATTGTATTATAAATGATGTATGATAATAATATGATTAGAAATTAGCACCATTCATATGTGCTATTCCATGTATTTTTTGTCTCTTTGATTGTTTCTCTTGCATATTGTGTCAAACACTTCATGTGTGAAGTCTGTTCTAGCTCCTAGATCTGATTAAGAAGTAAATTCTTACAAAACTGTTAAAGTGTTGTATCCATCTTCGACTCTGAGTTTAACCAACCTGTTGAGAACTTTGAGTTTCAATTCCTATAGAACATCTGGCAACGATTTGTTTATGGTCGAAGAAGGAATTTCGGCAATTCAAACTCTGTTTCACTGGGGGCATTGCTATGCTGCAAACACCTTGTGTTCCATGCAAGGGTATAAGCAACAACTTCTCTGCAAATAGACTCAAAACTTGACCTCTAAGTGCAGGAACTTCGGGCGAGACCTCTCATCACAAAATCCATCGTTTAGAATGAGACTCCATTTATTCGTTGTAACGTGGCGACTGCATATTTCCTTCATGGAGAACACCAATGTCATCTTGGATGCCTGCAACTATCTTCGTGCTTGGATTCCCTGCATGAATTTCCTTTGCATGAATTTCCTTCGTACTGAGGACTGTAAACATAAAAAAATTGGGTTGAAAGGAATATTGTCATCTATTTATGGAAGCTAATTGTTAGTTTTAAGCATTTCTCTATTTTTCATTAGAACCTTGGACATGAATCATCTACGAACGTCGTTCTGTTAACACGAGACAAAGGGCGCTTCATTGTCCACAATTGGCCATTTGAAACCAGCTTCCATGAAGCCAATGAATAAATGAACATCAAGCTAGTTAGTTGGTGTAATACATATTTTCACTTGATTAGTTGGTGTAAGACATATTTTCATAAGATAAATATGTATAACAACTACGGTTTTCTCTAGATTCTACTTGGCCATTTGAAACCATCTTCCATGAAGCCAATGAATAAATAAACATCAAGCTAGTTAGTCGGTCTAGCTATTCTCCCATGATCCGAACATGGAGATTGAGTCAGTCGCTGACAATTCACCCATGATCAACATTTACAAAAATGGAGGAATATGGATGAAGGTAGCGACATGGTTGAGGCAGGTATGGATGAGGCGATGTAGTTTGGAAAGAATTGGTGACGTGACATTCAATGGCCATTGCCATAATTAAAGCCCCATAGAATTAAAATTTCCCACCCTAATACCAAGAAGCCTCCCGCTGACCCAATAATAACATCTAATTGCATGAGACATAAATTATCTTTATTTTGAAAAAATAAATAAATAAATTTGATTTCAATATAAAACTTAAAAAAAATGTGATAATTTTTTGGTCAAACTACGAATTAATATTGACTACAATTATATACTAACTATCGACAAATACAATAATAAGATAACCTTATTTTATTTAAAAATTCATTTAATACATAAAAACAAAGGACATGACCTAAGCTATCCTTTCTTAATGATTTGGCTTTTACATTTTATAGATTATTTGTCTTCATCAAAATCATATTTAAAAAAAAACGCTAAATAAATACAAAGGATGCCCTTCAATGTCATCGTTAATCAAAGCAACAACGTCTCCTTCTCCTTATAAAGAATGAATGAGATCTAGTTGTCCCTCGCAATGTATTCAAAGATGTCCAATGCAGAGCACATTGTGCTCTAATCATAAACCTCTATATATACATATATATATTAAGTGGTAGTTTTTTCGAGTTAAGTAATTTTCATAAATGTACGAGCTCCTCTTAGTTTATTGAATTTCCACTTTGCATTTATATAAACATTGCAATTTCAACTTGATATTTATATAATTATCTGTCGAGATTAAGTGAAAATTCTATGTATTATGTGTAGTCATATGGTAGTTTGAGATGATATTGTGGGATACTCTTTATAGATATGATTAATGATGAATTTAATATTTATTTGTTTAATGTTAATTTAATTTTTATGTTTTTATTTTTTATTTTAATATTTTAGTATATAACATATATCATATGGTTAGTGATGAATTTAATATTTATTTGTTTAATATTAACTTATATTTTATGTTTTTATTTTTTTTATTTTAATATTTCAATACATAATATATATCGTATTAGTGTATATATCAGTTATACTTATAGCTTAATTAGTTTATGAGTTCAAATCTTACCAGTAATTATTGTAGGTACATTGTCTGTGACATTAAGGGGTTTGTAGATTTTACACATTAATTGTAATGAGATTTCATATTGGATAAAAGGCACAAATGTAATAGGCTTTCCTCCTAGAAATTAATGGATAATTTATGACTACCAGAGAGAATTAGACCAAGACAATTATGGAGGTTGAACCTCTAACTAGAAGCAGGAAAAAGCTCTATACATTTAAATAGCAATATTGTTTGTTGAGATCTTCCCATAAATAGCCAACCACAAACTAGTTACCATATACACTACCTCATGACCAAGTATGATAGACATAAAACTCTTACATATTATTATTATAACAAAGAATACAATGTAATATTATAATAATAGAAACATTGTATCTAAAATAAGGGAGTTGTGGGTGAGCATGAAGTTTGCAAGTACTAAACATGTATAAACATTAACTACACTTTGTGTTGAATCACCTTAAATACCATCGAATTGTTCTCAATTTCCAGTGTACATGTCACCATAAGATATTTAATTTAAGCATAATATTATGCTTAGTATCTCGTAAAATCGATACAAATTGATTACTTCCATGTAGTAATATCTCCGGAAGAGTATCTAAAAGAATTTTATCAATTTATTTACACCATGCAAAAGTAAAAAACCATGGCATATATGTTTTGAACAAATCCCATTTTGAAAAAATACTATCTATTCGATAGATCCTATACATCTCATGTTTCTTAAAACGTTCATTAAAACATGGTGATGGTAGAATCTTTCGTTCCTCCTTAGATGAATTGGAAGCGATACTCCTCTCATATATGCTTTTGTTTCCAATTGTGTTTTTGAGACTTTGAGTTACAAACCAATCTTGAATACGCTGAAACATTTCTTGGTTCTTTTTGGAAATGATTTTAGATAGTAAATCATCTTGATAAGATTGAGTTTGTATATGTGGAACTCCTTATGATAAGTTATTTGTGAATATTCATTAACTCTTCAATAGTTTCCATGTATAGGAGAGTGAAACAATTAATAATATATTATGTTTTTAAAATAGTTATCAAAATCCATATTTTTATTATTATTAAAGAGTTTTAACACATTATTATTTTTTGAAATTTATTATATAAAGTGAATCATAACAAGTCTTCCATCAATATTAGATTTTCAAGATTCATTATATATAATGAATCATGACAAATCCTCTAGAAATATTAGATAACTTAATTATTTTTTCATAAACTTGAATATTTCAACCTTGCTTAATTTTTTTTAATAAAAATGAAACTATCCAATACCATAAAAGTAATAAAAATATCTTTATTTTATCGTTTCATAAAATACATTACATAGAAACACGGGATGCCCTCCAATGTCATCGTCAATCAAAGCAAGATCGTCGTCTCCCCGTTGTAAAGAATGAATGGGATCTAGTTCTAGTTGTTCTCTGCAACGTATAAAAGACGTCCAATGCAGGAGCAGTATTGCCATGTGCTCTAATCATTCACTTGACTAAATAATTCCAAAGTATACACGCCATTGAGTAAAATCATAAAACAATGTGTATACACCATGAGGTGTAGCTTATGTGGTTTTTGTGGGGTTTAGTCCTCATAAGGTCTCATGTTCAAACCTCATGGTTAGTGGTGCAATGGCTGGGCAGCATGGAGGTTTGATGGTTGACCCTGATAGAAGTCCAGTTTCGATTCATGCGGGAGAGGTGCGGAAAGACATACTACACCCTAGAAAATTCCTATACGATTACGGTGGTTGGTCGTACTCCTGTTGTTACCGCCGGGTCTTAACGCTGGTCGCGACCCATGAGTTTGGTATCCACGTTGCGCAGTTGGCTGAGCAGCATGGAAAGTTTCTCACGGTTAGGAAAAAATATATATATGTATACAATACATGTATTCAAAAGTATTTAGGGCATTGAGTAAATTCATTATATATATATATTTAGATTTGGTATAATTTGTTTGTAATTGATTTTCACATATGTATAAGTTCTCTTTTTTAGTTTATTGAATTTCAATTTTGCATTTATATAAACATTGCGTCTTTTTTTTAATTTATTGTTAAGGATTTTTATAAATAGTCATTTTTAATAATAAACCAAGTTACTAAATCCTATGAGAATGGTTGTATAGCCATATGGGTAAATTTTATGACAGGCATAGGGAGCGTTCTTGGGTCCTCATGCCTCATATGTTAGTTGTCTTATGCTTCATCTGTTAGTCATCTCATTATTTGCTTACTTTTGCTTTGTGGACTATTTTAATTTTGAGGGTTGTGGTGATTATGGACTAAGTTGTTTAGAGGTTTTTTAACTCCTATCAATAGCAAAACTAAGTAAAGCTCAGTCAACAAAATCAAACTTGGAAGCGTTGTGCTGAGCATAGTTGGTCTTCAAGATGTAGGATCAGAGGTGGAGCAATTGTAGACAATGGCAACGTGGATTGAGTATTTGTTGTGTGGCTACTGTATCCTAGTTGATACATAATTTAAAATTATAACTTTTTACTTATTACGCATTTGAGAAATATCAACACCTAGTTTTTTAGGGCACAAAAGGAAACAAGGTTGGGATATTGATTGTAATTAAGATCATCGCTTACTTCAACATGTTGAGTATGTCCACAACACCCTTGTGTTCTTGTCCATGCACATAATTAAACATAAAAATTGTTCTTTCCAACGCAAAGTGGTGTCACACATTTCCTCAAATACCAAAGTATCCTCTAGCCCCCAATGTAACTTGTTTAGCTAATCAAAATCAAAGGTTTAAAGCTCAACATTTGTGTTTTAATACAAAACATAACCAACAATGCTATGCACAAAGGCATGGACATTTAGGAGTCTTTTCCCTATAGAACAACTTTGTTGGATATATTTCTATGAGAGATATATGCATATGTTCACCTAAATCACTAGAAACTCCAACTTCCATTATTGCTCTATCTTGAACAAACAGTTTTTGTGGCCTTGGATTATTCCTTGTTCTTCCATATATTTGATATTCATACCTAGTCAAGGAGAATGGTAGTTTATAAGTTATAGATCTAACCATGCCCTAGTTCCTGACTTGCGTGAAAGGAAGAGTTGTTCACAATAAGAAATACCCCAAAATGCTTACGACTGTTCAGTCCCTCCTCTTCACATGGAAAAGTAGGAATGACTTTTTGGTATGAATCTAAACAACAAGGGGTAGACAACACCGGGAGTTGAAATGCCATCCCCGTCTTTATATGATGGCATTTGTAATGCCACAAAGAGTATTTCAAAAATGAGTTCAATCATCGATTGATAAATTAATGTTGATAATGAACTCAATAAAAAAGCTTAGGATACTCATCTCTAGATAACATAACTAATGGAAATAAGGCATGGTATAAATCAATATTTGGCTTAACATCAATGTAAGAAAGTATAAGAGGGCATGTTTCTATATTTTATCTTAATTTCCTACCCATTGAATTCGAAACAACTGTTACCGAAAATTCTCAATCAATGTGGACAAAGATTGTTTCTGTAGTCTACATAGAACAAAAGACTCACAACAAAGCATCTTCTCCCTATATTGTCAAATCACTTGAATTCAAAACTTTCTTACCTCACTTATGAAGGAGATCATTGCGTTGTGAATTCTCTTACAATTGTCTGTACCTGCAAAGAAAGTAAAGAACAAGATACAAAAGTGAAATCAACAAGATGATTCAACAGTCTATGTTAATGATCAAGGAAAAAAACAATGAATAAATCAAATCAAGCACAAATTATTCATGGGAAAGGGAAACATATTTGTATTAATGAAAATAGAGAAGAAAACTACAACCAAATCCTTGATGTTGAAGCTTTGTCCTTGAAGGGATGTGCATATGACCCTTTTTGTTCTCATATTTTTCCTTGTTTATGAACTGTTTTTACTTGATCCTATATTACCACTTGCTCTCTTCATTACATTTGGCAAAGTTTTGGATTTGTAAGGACTGATCTTGTTTTCCTTGTTATTTTTCAATTGCTGATGAATTGGATAGAGTTATGATCCCATGATTGCCTACTAAAGAAGTGGTGTTTCAAGTTCAATACCCTTTTACTTACATGTTGCAGAATGAAGGAATTATGGAAGTTGGACAACTTGTATCTCAGTCTCAAGCTATAACAGATAGGTATCAAGTTTATATATTATGTTCATGCCCATTTTACATCATTTTGGTCATCTACCCAGCGCATACAGAATGATGCAATCAATCCAGGGATCGGAGATTATGTGTCCAATTCAGCATTTCGGGTCTTTAATGACTCATACATTAGAGGAAATTTGAGGTCTAAAATGGGCCTCCTAAGGAAAATAATAAAATAATAGCTATTAATTTTGGTAGAAGAATGAAAAAAACTACTTTTTGTGTTTGTATTTTCGACATATCTCCTTGTGTTTTTACTTAAATTATGAGTGGGAGAGCTCGTTGGATGCAAAATTTAATATGTCATCATCACGTTTTTTAGGTATTTCTTGTTTTGGGGGTAGGGGGTCCGTCAAAAGTATGCAGTGTGGGTATTCATTGGATGCAGAATTAGATTCCGCATCTAACGAGCTCTCCTGCTTGAAATTTGAGTATAAACACAGGAGATATGTTGAAAATACGAACAAAAAAAATAGTTTTATTTTATGACAAATATGTCAATTCAACCATTATGGTTGACTCATTTTATTGAAATTCTATTGGTTCTTGAATNCTAAGGCCCATTTTAGACCCCAAATTTCCTCTAATGATTCGTTAGGTTATCCAACAAGGTTGTTGACTGCTCTGGTATATTTCTGGAATTATCTCCACTCTCCACGGTACTAGCTCCTAGGATGGCCCATGAAATCTTTTGAGAATCAGCATATGAGCCTTATTTGGAAATTTGTTGTAACTACACGATATTTCATAATTTTCTCATGAGTGCTGATGTATAAGAACTTTGAATCTCTTCCATGATAGTTTAGCCATCATTTTGCATAGATCTATTGAACACTTCTGTGATCATACATTTTTATATAAAAACTCTATGTTGTCCTGCTTTTGGATGTGTTAATTAATTTCGTGTGAGTGAGTGGCTTGTTCAGCTCCTATCGCCAAAGGCAGGGCCCCCTTCTATTACAGGTGTTGTTGTAATTAGAATTTATTTCTTTCTGCACGTAGTTGATGTTTGATGAAATTAATGTTTTATGTTGTTGATGATTTATTTAATTGTTTCGTATTTAGATTTGGTGTGCTGATCATATTTAAGTGTGAATGTTTAAGTAGTGACACGACTAGATAGTATAATCATCATTATCATTATTAGTGAACATAGAAGAATGTATGGATTATGAACATTGAATCAAGATTACTTCTATGGTGAATGTTCGCATTAGAATTGTTGTTGGGATTCGGTTGCTAGCTCATAATGGTAGAAGCAGCCTGTTGAATTGAATTAGCTCTTTCTGATTCTTGTACTGTAGCTGTTGTTTATTAAATCCCTTTCGTATGAAATTATCGATTTGTTAAATCTGATTTAGGCATAATTTCTTTCTGTAGTATAGCAGAATGTTTACAACATAATAGAGGATTTGTTAAATTTGATAGTCGGAGCTTCTAGTTTGATTGCATGAATATTTCTGTAAGTTGTGATTTCCTTAGAAGCCTATTCACCAACAGTTTCATTTTAAATCCAGTTTGCTAATCCATCGACCTCCTCTGTGTTAAAACCATTCCAAGTTACTGTGTCTGGGATATACTTTGTCAGGTAGATCATAAGCTTTTGTGGTCCTGGGTTGATAATTTATGCACAACTTTCGATTTTCATTTTATTAAAAGGTGAAAGAAAATCTCGTCATTTTGGCGTCGTTGCCAGGAAGCTGCCGAGGACATTTTAATTTTGATTGGTTATTTTGGTTATGTAGTTGTATTTTTTCTTTCCTTTGAGTGGATTGTGTATGACATTTTTTTTCTCTGAAAATAATCTAGTGTCATTTCGAAGGAGAAACAAGTAAGATGCATAGAAAAATTCATTAGAATATTTCCTGCCGCAAGTCCCTGTGATCCCGGATCATGCAAATCATTCATGTGTAGAATTAGAGATAGTATAGGTAGGCTTGTATACGCATATGATACCCCCCCAGGTGCTAACCATGCACGAAGTACAATAAGAGGAGAACATGCTCAAGGGAGGACACCTTCTACTGGAATTCCTAAGAAAGAAATTGATAGACTCAAGCATTCTACCACACCCATCGACAAAACGGTCTTACCAATGAATGCTGATGAGAATCTACCAGTGACATAATTCTCTTAAGAAGAAGAGTTTGTTCAAGAAGGGGAGCCTCTTAATCAATCCAGTGTTAACAATCATTTGCGTGTGAAACAATTTTTGTCGAATCTCCGTAGTCAGTCAGATAGGCTACATTGGAATATTGTTGGATAAATATGGATGGTGAGGGAGAGCACATTCCCACCAGAGGGGAAACACACCAAGGAAATATAAATGGAGAATCAAGCATTGGGACGGATACTTTTGAATTCCCATTCCGAAATCCCGGATCTACATTTACAAACCAGATGAAGAACATTCCACATTCGACATTGCTCAATTTTCATGGTATGGCAAGTGAGGATCCAGATACATTTTTGTTTGAATTCGATGTCCTCTATAGGAGCTACGGTTATGTTACAGATCAGCAGAAGTTGAAACTTTTTCCATCCACATTGAAAATCCAGGCACTAAGGTGGTTCATGGGGATGGGAGGGGACATTATAGCAACGTGGGCACAAATGAAGAAGGTCTTCCTAGATAAATATCAAGAATATTGCAAAGATAAGGATCAAAAGGAAGCAATTTTCAAAATGACCCAATAAGAGGACAAAAACCTAGAAGACTATGTAGAGATATTTCAATATAATTTGCAAAGATCAAGACACAATGGGTTAAATGATGATACATTGAAAATTATTCTCTTACGAGTGATCATAGATGATT
Organism: Pseudotsuga menziesii; assembly: GCA_001517045.1. Taxonomy (NCBI): domain Eukaryota; kingdom Viridiplantae; phylum Streptophyta; class Pinopsida; order Pinales; family Pinaceae; genus Pseudotsuga; species Pseudotsuga menziesii. The sequence continues at coordinate 896,706 of LPNX010923660.1, forward strand.
GCATTGATCTAATAAATTTGATGGGTGCAGGGGATGTATCCTAAAGCGAATAATTATCCTCTCATACAAAGATTACCAAAATATTTGGAATATCGAATAAGCCATAATAAATAATGTAGTATATTGGTGATAGGATAGATGATAAAAGATTATTACAATGGTTGATAACTCACTTATTAAATAGGGCTTGGGAATTGTGAATGAAAGATCATGTCATTTCATCTTAATTATGTTTATTATTAATTATTTAATTATTATATTTATTTTATGTTCGTTACATTTACTTCCCCTTAAGGGAATCTTTGTCCTCAAAGATGTATTTGACATTAATGTCTGATTTATTTTAATCTGTCGTCTCAGAATTCTTTTCCTTTCGTATTTGTGATATTTGAGGAGATGAACCAATACGAATTACGGATTCCCCAAGAGAATTGTTGCATCGTATCTGTTGTGGTCCATCCCAGATCTCTTTTTATCGGAGCTCTGAGATCTTTTTGTGGGACAATTTGTCTCAATTGTTTCTTAGTATGTCGATATTTTCGCATGTCCGCATAAGTCTTCTGTGAATATTCATTTTGACCTTGTCGTTGGTCAAAAGGCCGATTATAATTAGGATGTCTATAAGGTGTAGGTGTTGTTTGTTCTTCTTTCTTTTGGAATGCGGCGAGGACTGTCTTCACTTCCTCGATTTGATTTTTGGATGTTTTTTCCTGGATTGTGCTTCTTGGTTATCTAGTATATTGTTTATGATTCTGAATCTTTTCGATTCTTTCATCTTGTGAATTTTTTCAATTTCTAACTCCTTGATCTAATTCTATAGTTCCTGATTACGATTATTGAGACATTGGTTTTCTTCTTGCTTTTACAGTATTTTTCCTTCAAGGTCTTTACCGAAGTGTTCTCTCTTGCTACTATTTTTCAATTCTTTTATTTTTGTAATCAGTGTTTTGTTATGATTTCTTAATCTGAAAATTTCTTCAGAATTGTGGGATATTGTTTTATTACTCTTTGCAATCTCCAGCTTGTGTTCTTTTTTAGTGTCGTTATTTTGTTGTTGAAGAACTTTTATTTGTTGTCGATATTGGTCGACCACTGATTCTTGATCTGTTAATCTCTGTCACATGTGCGTCGGTTCTTCATCTTTGTCGTTAATGATTTTGTTCAAACGTATTATTTCTGCTTTGTAATCACTTATTTCTTTCTTTATATCTTGATTTTTTTGTTTCTGATTGAACTCACTTTTGTCTTTTAATTTCTCAATATGGACAGACAAATTTTCTATATGATTTTTGTGGTCGGAAATTATTTGTTCCTTGCACTCTTTTTGTATCTTATGTAATTTAATCAACATTTCCAATTTCGTATGTGTCTCATAACTCTTCATTGTCTCTTTGATAATGTTTTAACTTGGCTTCTAATTTCTCTATTTGTAGTCGTAAACCAGATTCCATGATCTCTGATTTCTTCCACACTAGATGATGATGGTCTTTGATTTTTTTTTTCCCTTTAACTATTTCTTCAACAATAATTGGTCTTCTTTGTTAGGTTAAAAAAAAACCTTTTTTCCAAAAATTATATATATACCTTTTTAAAATACAATAATCCTTCTCAACTTTTCAGTTTCACTTTTATGATAACTTTCCACTCTATACAATATCTCTCCAACTATACTTTGGAAGCTCTTTGAATAATTGATGTATATATAGCATTTGATTTAAAAACCCAGTTTAGAATATGTTCCACGTATTTCTTTTATTTCCTTCCTTTCACTAAAATGCAAAGTATATATTATTCAATGATTCGATATCTTCTCTTTTTTTTCAGAGGAAAAAATACTAGCCTTTGTTATTCATGAAAATCAAAAGACACCATTTACAAATAGTGAAATCTTCTCTTTATTAATAGTGAAATCGACTTTAAAAATAAAATGGGTTATGGAAGTAAAAGGTTTGAGTCTTTTGGAAACTTCAAATATAATATATTATAACTAAATTATAATATATTTGAATATTATATTATAATATTATTTTTTTGTTTTTTAGTTGAAATATTATATCATATTATAATATTTTTGTTTGTTGTGTTTTTTTTGTGCAGGTTGTCGTGAGGATGGAGGGGTGGTAGGAGGTGAAGATGTGGCGAAGGGTGGAGGAAGTGGAAGATGGCAGCGTGAAGATGTGGAGAAGGGAGGGTTGGCGCGCAGGAAACGAGGGGTGGACGCGCAAAACGATGGGTGGAATGGGTGCATTGGAGGAGACCATGCGCGTGGGAGCTGGCAGTGAGGTGCAGCGAGGTGGAGGAGTGGCCCGACGTTGAGGTGGAGATGGGAAGGGAAAAGAGCAGTGGCGGAGCGCAGGAGCAGTGGGGGAAAATGCTGATGAAGGTGGAAGGCAGCACGTGGAGAAGCTGCGTAGGATGGTGGAGACCGCGGATGGCTGACAGAGCTGGGTAAGATTTAATTTGCAATAGTGATTCCACATTTCGTTTTTCAACAAAAATTTTGAAATTTGATATTATTTCTTTTTCTATAACAGCGGATTAGTTTCTTTCAAAAAATTCAATTATGGCAAAAATTTTGAAATTTGATATTATTTCTTTTTCTATGACAGCGGATTAGTTTCTTTCAAAAAATTCAATTATGGCAGTCAAGGCCAAGAACTTCAACTTGCAGCAGAGTAATCTTCCTCCAATTGTATTTTTGAAATTTAAACAACCGTTCTTTTAGTCTCCACAGTACTGATTTTCTTTTTCTTCAAATTTGCAGCAGTATTTTTCAGATTTGCAACGGATATTTCAAAGATTTTTTTTTAATTAATAAATAATTTATTTGTTTTTTTGTCAATTTGAAATCTGAAAATGGCTAGAAGCCAAGACAGGTCAAAGACCAAGTGTATAGAGAAAATCTGAAATTACTTAGCTAAAATATGAAATTTTGGCTAAAAGTCGGAATGAGCACAAGCCTGAGAAAGCGCTGGCTCTAATACCACATGAAGCGAATAATTATCCGCTCATACAAAGATTACCAAAATATTTGGAATATCGAATAAGCCATAATAAATAATGTAGTGTATTGGTGATAGGATAGATGATAAAAGATGATTACAATGGTTGATAACCCGCCTATTAAATAGGGCCTGGGAATTGTGAATGAAAGGTCATGTCCTTTCATCTTAATTATGTTTATTATTAATTATTTAATTATTATATTTATTTTATGTTTGTTACATATCCCTACTAAAATATGGAGAAATATGTGATCTCTGCAGAAGGTATTCAAGGAATGCCTATAGAGCGGGAAGAGGGATTCGGGACACAATAAACAAGACCACCAAGACTTCAAGAGAATGAATTTCAAGGATGGAGATTGGAAACCTATTGGAGGTTTTTAAAACGGATATACTCAGTTCCGTGAGTTCTCAATTGGATGTGCTTCAAGCAAAGAAAAGGAAAGAGGAGGAAGACCGAGATTTGTCTATTTTTTGCACTAAATGTAGGAAGAAGCACCCTCTCAAAAGCTTCACATTAGAGAGAGTGGAAATATGCCTTCTATGCGACCAAGAGCATCCTACGAAAGACTGCCCTTCGCTTCCAGGACTCAAGGCCATATATGAGGAAGCATGGACAGATGCAGAACCTGTTTGTTTTATATCTCAAAAGCGCCCATGGCAACCCCGACCCTCAGGTACAGTACTATATCCCATGCAAACATTTAATCGTTATTGGAATAATGCTCAAGTACATCAGTCACAAGTATCACAAGTTCAACAAAATTATCAGCGTTGGCACCCACCGATGCCACAACAAATACAGGCACCTCTATACCCACAAAATAGCCCTTGGCAATCAAACATGAGGAATTCAAGCTTTGGGAATCAACAAAAAATTCAACATCTACCCCCTCAAATATAGAATCCTCAGTTCCCATTTGCGCCAGTACAACAGTTAATGCAACCTCTTCCACAACCCCAATTAACACTGCTAGTGAACAACCCACCTCCAAAACCACTTATTCCTACACAACCCGCTCCTAACCCTAATAATAAGGTTGGACAACCTATAATGGTTATCGAATTACCCAATTATCCAGCCTATTCTATCTCCATAGTGGACTTCCATGACATTCAATTACGCTCTGGCAAAAATATCAATAAAACTACCTCTCCCATAATTACAGAGGAAGAAGATGAAAAGACACCAGAAACCTTATCGGTCCAGTATGAAGAGACACCGGTGCGATTTGAAGATAATTTCCCACCCATCCCACCCAAGAGATTGCCACAAGTAAAGAAAAAGCAACTTCCACCATATCCTAAGTGCTTAATCATAGACAAACTCATGCCTCAATCCGAATTTGATCTCCTAGGAGAATTACGGAATGTCTGTGTGAAGATTCCAATATTCCAAGCTATCAAAGACATTCCCATTTACTCCAAATTTGCCTGAGAGTTATGTTTGAAGGAACCAGGAAAAAAGAGAAAATACCCCCCAATAGTTCATGTCATAGGAGATTTGTCCGAATTGATGATGCATAACATTCTTGCTGCTAAGTACTATGACCCTGGTAATCTCGTTGTCAAAGTACAAATCAATGGCATTTCTCTCTCTAATACACTGATAGATTTGGGAGCAGCTATTAATGTCATGACTAAACATACAATGGATAGATTGGGCATTAAAAATCTTCGACAAACTTCTACTATTTTATAGTTGGCTGACCAATCTCTTATCAGACCAGATGGCATTATAGAAGATTTTGTTATTTCAGTAGATTCATGGGAATACCCGGTGGACTTTATGGTTTTGCAAACAAAATCAAGCGTGGGAGGGTATCCTCTAATTTTGGGTCGACCATGGTTTGCCACAACGGATGCTTATATTGGCTGCTGATCAGGAAATATGTGCATATCCCATGGTAGCGTTGTTAAGGAACTCACTTTGTATCCTCCCGTGAAGCCAATGATACAACAAGAAATTCCCTTGTGGATAGACGAAGAGTAAGTTGAGCAAGCAAATAAAACCCTACAGCTTTACATGATTGAACAATCGTTGGTAGCAAAACCACCAACTGAGGATGATTTGATTAGTCAGTTTATCAATTCTAGTCTTTCGAGAGACTTTATGGAATTGTTTAGTTCATTCTGTGCTACCCAACAAATTGAAAACATCCCAAGTTCATCTACGACACCTGACACTACTTCTACGCTTCATGGTGATTAAGTGATTAGGGAAGTGGAAATTGAACCTGGTAAGAACTTAAAGATCAGTTCCACATTGTCGATGCAACAAACATAAATGCTTACCTCGATATTAAAGAAACATAAAAATCCATTTGCATGGGATTAAAGTGACATGAAAGGTCTCCACCCTAAATTGTGTACACATCATATTTACACAAAGGACGATTGCAGACCTATCAGGCAACCTCAATGCAAGATGAATCAGGCACTCAGAGAGGTGGTCAAAGAAGAACTTCAAAAGTTATTGGCTGCAAACTTTATTTATCCTATCTCTTACAGCAAATGGGTGTCTCTGATGCTCATAGTTCCTAAGAAGAACAAAAAGTTGCGTATTTATGTTGATTACAGGGAATTAAACAAAGCTACACATAAGGACAATTTTCTATTACCTTTCATTGATCAGGTGTTGGACACGCTAGCATGCAAAAAGTATTTCTCTTTTATGGACATCTTTAGTGGTTACAACCAGATCGGGATAGCACCAGAGGATCAAGAGAAAACGACATTCACATTCCCATGGGGTACCTTTGCATACCAGGTGTTACCTTTCTGATTATGGGATTCCCTTGCCACATTTCAATGGGTTTTTCTCGACATCTTTACCGATCTTATTCATGACACTATGGAATTTGTATGGATGACTTTACCTCTCATGGTGAAGATTTTGCAAAAGCTTTGAATAATCTGGAAAAAGTACTTACACAATGCAAGCAAGTGAATCTCTATTTCAGTAGTGAAAAATGCAGAATGATGCTCACTCAAGGAGTCATCCTAGGTCATCTTATATCTCCCGATGGCATCAAAGTAGAACCAATGAAAATTTAGGTGATCCTTAATTTACCAATTCCATGAACACAAAAAGAGGTATGCAGTTTTATTGGATATGCAAGTTATTATAGAAGATCTGTTCAAAACTTTTCAAAGATTGTCAATCCCTTATTTCTGCTTATGTCCAAAAATAAACAACTTGAGTGGTCGGATGCCTATCAACTAGCATGGGAAACTTTAAAAAGAAATTCTCTACAACACCTATCCTACGAGGACCAAATTGGTCCTTGTCTTTCCTAATCTCTGTAACAGATTCCTCTGATACCACCATAGGATGACTCCTAGTCCAACAGGAAGATCATAAACCTTATGCCATATATTTTATTAGTAAAAATCTGACTGTTGCAGAACTTAATTATACAGTGACTGAAAAATAATTCATGGCTGTCATTTATGCTATAAATAAATTTCGCCATTACATTATAGGATATTAAGTGGCCTTTCACACTGACCACTCTGCCATCAAATATCTTATGAATAAACCTATCGCAAATGGTAAAGTCACTAGGTGGATTTTGTTGTTACAGGGATTCCATATTTCAATAATGGACAGACCAGGTAAAACTAATGTGGTTATTGACTTTCTTTCAAGAATAATTAATAATGAGGAACCTCAACCGGCGGATGATGCTTTTCCAGATGAACATTTGTTTTCTATTTCTACTAATGTACCTTGGTTTGCAGATGTAGCAAGTTATTTGGTGGTAGGAAAACTTCCGGGGCATATGACATCAAAAGAAAAGAAGAGGATTGTGCAACATAGTAGCATATTTTCATGGATTGATGATTATTTGTTCTATACGGGACCAAACTTGGTGATTTGTTGATGTGTTCGTGAGGATCAAATTTATCCAATTCTGAGAACCTGCCATGATGGCCCATGTGGGGGGGAACTTTGACGACAAACGAACAGCCCACAAAATTCTACAATTGGGCTATTATTGGCCTACAATATTTAAAGATTCCCAAGAGTATGTCTGGAGCTGTGATAGTTTCCAAAGAATGGGACAACCATTACAGTAAGACGAAATGTCACTTCAAACTCAGCTTGTGGTGGAACCATTAGAGAAATGGGCATTGTATTTTGTTGGCTCTATCAAACCTCAATCTAGGAAGAAATCATATATCCTAGTATGTACATATTATATAACTAAATGGGTTGAGGCGAAGGCACTCCCACGGGGAACAGAGCAGGTGGTTTCAGATTTCCTAAATGCAGATATTTTCACAAGGTTTGGAGTCCCGAGGGAGATTGTTACTGATGGAGGATCTCAATTCACATATAAACTCATCAAATCTATTACAACACAATACCATATCAAGCATAGAGTAACTTAACCATATCACCCTCAGGCTAACGAGAAGGTGGAAGGTACAAACATAATTCTGGAATCCGTGCTCACAAAGACTGTTCAGCTTCATCAAAGGGACTAGGATGATAGGCTGCTTGAATCCTTTTGGGCCTATAGAACATCATGGAGAAGTACCACAGTTTTGACTCCCTATCATCTATTCTATGGTAAGCAAGTCACCCTACCAATAGAAGTTGAGATTAAAACATTAAGAACTGCATTTCAATTAGGCATGGATCTATCTCAGGCCCAACATAGTCTCCTGGAGCAGCTTAATGATCTTGATGAATTACTATTGTCCTCCATAGAACGTACAAGCATTGTGCAACAACAATGAACCAAGTGGCATGATCAATTCATCAAAACTAAGTATTTTCAGGAAGGTGACTGGCCTCTTCTCTACGACTCCAAATTCAAAAAATTCAAAGGGAAGCTTCACACTTGTTGGTTGGGACCATATGAGATTGAAACAGTTTATGATAATGGTACAGTAGGACTCAAAACCATTGATGGAGAAGGTACGCTTCTTATGGCTAATGGTCATAGACTAAGACCATATAAGAAACCATTGTCCAAAGAGGCGTTCATCTGCAATATTGATGCATGCTAGTGTACCAAAGACTTCGGGATCATTATCTCGAACTCTAAAAAATTAAAAAGATAAAGACAAAAAAAATGGAAATTGGACTATGAAAATCCTCCTGAGACACAGCCCTTAAGAAAAAAGAATTTTTTTATTTTTATACTAATAAATCTATCTTTGCATTCTTTGCAGGGACATTCTACCACAACTCCTTCTTCTTATCCATACATTTTCATATCCCATTCATTTTCTCCTTGGTATCACTTGCTCATTGGTGTCCCTATTCACTTGGATATAAATACTTTTCAGACTATTTTACATAGATTTCATCTACTATTTTATCTGCAACACTACGGAAACTATTTCCATTTCATTACATACCCACTTCTTACATCTTCCATTCCATTGCAGAACCTTTTATGTTTTATTGCAGAACACCATGTCGCCCCATTGCTAAACATGTTTCATCCCATTACAGAACCCCTTATCCACTCCACATACCCTTTTTAGTAATGTTACAGAATCTCTTTCCGTTCCACATCCCATACCTTTCCGCAACATTACGGAACCATCTCACACAATACTATGGGCTCCTTTTCCGACATAGTCCAGCACTTTAATTGTCACATTTTCAGTTACTTTTTGTGTCACTGACTACCCCCATCCACATGGCAGCACATTTCTTACCGGTATGGGCCTAGCATCATTGACATCGCTAGAATGTGGAGGATAGGAATCATGTAGCATTGATCCGAAGTATCATGGATTCAATTCCAGCAACTAACACGGGTCACATAAGTTCTTACCCAACAGGACTCTATCCTGGGACATCATTTCAACTTGTCAGCAACAAAGGAAAATGATAGCAGATTATCACATCCATCATCCCAAAGAGTAAAGAACCTTATGTCCTTCTTCACACCACTGCAATCAACCAGCCACCGAAATCCATCCATCTCTTCTTAGGTAAGGAAGGTAGGTAACCATCCTTCATCTGCTTTTGATAAGTACAAGAAGACATATCATGATTTATTAAGCCGTTAGTACCACATAGGGTCGTGTGTCGAGTTGGTTGGAGGGGGAGACTTTAGAGGTGCCTCTAAATATATTAGTCACTATTGTGAACCAGGGGAAACTTACTAATCTCGGCTGGTATTAACTCCACCACCCATAATCTTCTAGCTAGACCAGTACTGCTAACACCATGATGCCACCTTGCGATATCATGATAACCCACCTTCTGATAATCCAAACCCATCTTTTTCTTCGGAGAGTCGATGAGAAAATATGAATCATTGTAGGAATATGAAGGGAAACAAAGAACGAAGCACAATGAGGGTAGCAATCTGTAGTGAACCTGAGAATACAAATATGGTCTGTTGATACAGAGAAGTGAAAACAATTTTTCAACGGGCAGGGTGGCTGGATTATTATGATAAAATGAAGAAGGGAGATGCTGTGATTGCAATGGAGTTCGCGCTCACATATGACAATGCAATTGCAAAGGTACGAGGGTTAAAAGTTCAAGCGAATGAGCTGACAATTGCAAGAGTCTCTAGATTACCACATATAGGTGAAATATGGTTCGAGAGACGTGTGCCAATGAAGCCGCTTAGAAACGTGTTTTTGGAACGTGGTGAACTCATGCAAGGAACAGAATTAAAGGGGACAATACGAGATTCATTTCCAATTCCATGGGACGAGGTGACGCTCTACGTATGCAAATTTATTACATGTGAAGTTCGGTTTAGTCTAGTATTTTCTTATCACTTTAAAATTCTAAACCATCTAAGACATCATAAATATATCAATATGTTGTATTTCTTGTAGAAATATTTAGAGTTGATGAGTAAAATGGTTAAGGGTAGTAAGAACCCAGACACTAGTCTTGCATATCATGGTTTGATCATATTGTTGGTGGAATATTCCCTACAGAAGAAGAACCAGACATGGGAATCATCATGTGGGAATATCCTCGAGCACCAGGTAGACAGGGAGGAATAAAAGGAACACATTGGAAAATACTCCAGAAACCCCAAGGAAGAAATTAGTTCATATGGGAAACAGGAGAATTCTACAAGCTGAAACCCCAATTAGTTCAATAGAAGGACCCCATACCCAGTTAATATCAAGGGATCAAAAAGAGTTACAAGATCAAGAAACATTGCTTAGCCAAAATGAAATATTTGATGAAGGACGGGAAGCATTCACCATGCCAGAAAGCACCTGTGAAAACCGAGGAAATCAAGCTAGGTTGTAGAACGTAGGAGAACAACAAAGAAAAGGAGAATGATGGACGGGTACATTCAAGAGGACGCAAGGCAACAAGATGAATAAATTCCAACATTTTTTGTTGTGCAAATACTGAAGAGCATATGGTAAGCTGAGGAAAGATTACTAGGAATTGAAAAGGTCTTATCAGAAGCAAACAAAAGAAATGGTAGCCCTGCAAGGGAAATTACAGAGGATAGATGAACATAAGATGGATACCCTATTAGAAGCCGTGGAATTGGAAGGCGAACAAAGGGAAGATTTCAGGGAGACATTCAATGATGAAAGGGCATAGGTTAGCATGCAAATAAAAAGTATAGAACCCGAGGAGGGTTTTGAAACAGAAGAAAGTAGAATCAAGAGATGCACGAAGATACCCCTTCAGATGAGGCCCGAATAAGGAACTTGGAAGAAATGGTAGCACAACTGCAAGCAACAACAGGTGAACTGGAAGAACAACTAAATTTGGCTGGCGACCGGATGAAAGGGAGCGAGCAAGAAAACATTATAGAGTAGTCACAGAAACACGATTATGCCCTGGCCATAAGGAGGCTCAGTCAAGAAGTGGAGAAATTGAAATTTAAAAAAGAATACATGAATTATCTCGCTCATTCTAAGAGGAATCTAAGACCCCCTTCAAATATTTACTCTATGTTTTTGAAGGAACAACTTATATCTTTTAGGCTATCAATGGTAATCATGGGGTATAATGATCACACTGAGACAGAAGATCAGTTCATTACTCCTTTTTCCAGAAGTAAAGACGAAGAACAAGATTTTTTATGTGAATTATATATGCATAATCTGGTTATGATAGACTATAATGGTTGGGACCCAAATCCTCATGTAGGGGAAGTACAAATGAGGGCATTCATGTCGTTAATGAGAAATCATTTGAGATGGAACAATGCTGCCACCACTGAGGAAAACATTGAATGGGAAGATGCTCTTTGGGTGAGAGGTTCCCCCTCTATTGAAAAATTATTCACAACCAGGAACCGGTTTATGCAAGATCAAGTATTCGTTACACTCCTGGAGACCGTGCAACTTAAAGTTGTTCAGGAATGCAGGAATTGGATTTCCTTTCACTGGTCGATTTGTTGAAACATGGCAACTGCAGATTGCCTTCATGGAGAGCATCGATGTCAGCTTAGATGCCTACAACTATCTGCAATGGAATTTCTGCATGTATTTCCTTCATACTGAGGACTGTAAACATAAAACATTGGGTTGAGAGGCATATTGTCATCTATTTATGGAAGCTAATTGTTAGTTTTAATCTTTTCTCTGTTTTGCATCAAAACCTTGGGCATGAATCATCTACGGATGTCATTATGTTAACACCAGACAGGGGACGCTTCATTGTCCACAATTGTCCATTTGAAACCAGCTTCCATGAAGCCAATAAATACATGAACATCAAGTTGGTTAGTTAGTGTAATACACATTTTCACTTGATTATTCGGTGTAATACATATTTTGATAAGATAAATATGTATAACATTTGTGATAAATACTTATATATGTTGCGGTTTTCTCAATACATGTATATGTTGTGGCTTTCTCTAGATAAATACCTGTGTATGTTGTGGTTTTCTCTATATTCTACTTGGCCATTTGAAACCAGCTTCCATGAAGCCAATGAATAAATGAACATCAAGGTATTTAGTCGGTCTAGCCATTCTCCCATGATACGAACATGGAGAATGGGTTAGTCGTTGAGAATTCACCCGTGATCAACATCTACAAAAATGGAGGAATATGGATGAAGGTAGCAATATGGTTGAGGCAGCTATGGATGAGGCGTTGAGGCAGTGGAGTTTGGGAAGAATTGGTGGCGTGACATTCAATGGCCATTGCCATTATTAAAGACCCATAAAATTAAAATATCCCTCCCTAATACCAAGAAGGTTGTTGCCGACCTGACAATAACATCCCAAAATTTTCATCCAATTGCATGAGACATAAATTGTCTTTATTTTGAAAAAATAAATAAATAAAACTAATTTCAATATAAAACTTCAGAAAATTGTGATAATTATTTGGTCAAAATATGAACTAATATCAATTACAATTGTACACTACCTATCGATGGGTACAGTAATAAGAATAACCTTTTTTTATTTACAAATTCATTTAATACATTAACAATAATTTCACAAAAAACAAAGGACATGACCTAAGCTATCATTTCTTAATGATTTGGCTTTTACATTTTATAGATTATTTGTCTTCGTCAAAATCCTATTTAAAAAAACGCTAAATAAATACAAAGATGCCCTTCAATGTCATTGTCAATCAAAGCAACAACGTCTCCTTCTCGTTGTAAAGATGAATTGGATCTAGTTGTCCTCTGCAACATATTCAAATACGTCCAATGCAGAGCACATTGTGCTCTAATCATTCACCTGACGAAATGATTCAAAAGCATAAATGCTATAGAGTAAATTCATAAAACTATATATATATATTAGTAATTGATTTTCATAGATGTACGGTCTCCTTTTAGTTTATTGAATTTCCACTCTGCATTTATATAAACATTTCAATTTCAACTTGATATTTATAAGAATATATGCTCACATTAAGTTAAGTGAAAATTCTATGTATTATGTGTAGTGATATGGTAGTTTGAGATGATATTGTATGATATCTTTTATAAATTTAGTTAATGATGAATTTAATATTTATTTGTTTATATCAATTTAATGTTTATGTTTTTATTTTATTTTAATGTTTCAATATATATTATATCAGTGTATATATTAGTTACACTTGTAGCTTAATTAGTTTTTATCATCTCCAATCTTTGGATTTTGGAAGGTTATGAGTTCAAACCCCATTAATAGCTATTGTAGGTACATTGTCTGTGACATTGAGGGGTTTGTGATCTTTACACATTAATTGTAATGAGATTTCAGATTAGGTAAAAGGTACAAATGTAATAGGCCTTTCTAGTAGAATTAATGGTTTCCATGGTTTCAAAATGGAAAAATTATCATGTTTCTAAAATGGTTATCAAAATCCATATTTTTATTAGTATTAAAGAGTTTTTACGGATTATCATTTTCGAGATTCATTATATAGAGTAAATCATGGCAAATATTCCATCAATATTAGGATCTAGTTGTCCCTCGCAACATATTCAAAGACGTCCAATGCAGAGCACATTGTGCTCTAATCATAAAACAATGTATATATATATTAAGTGCTAGTGTTTTCGAGTAATTAATTTTCATAGATGTACGAGCTCCTTTTAGTTTATTGAATTTCCACTTTGCATTTATATAAACATTGCAATTTCAACTTGATATTTATATAATTATCTGCCAAGATTAAGTTAAGTGAAAATTCTGTGTATTGTGTGTAGTCATATGGTAGTTTGAGATGATATTTTAGGATACTCTTTATAGATATGGTTAGTGATTAATTTAACATTTATTTGTTTAATATCAATTCCATATTTATGTTTTTTATTTTATTTTAATGCTTCAATATATAGCATATCAGTGTATATATCAGTTACATTTGTAGCATAATTAGGTTTTATCATCTCTAATTCTTGGATTTTGGAAGGTTATGAGTTCAAACCCTACTAATAATAATTGTAGGTGCATTGTCTGTGACATTGAGGGGATTGGGGTTTTTACACATTAATTGTAATGAGATTTCATATTGGGTAAAAGGTACAAATGTAATAGGCCTTCCTAGGAGTAATCAATGAATAATTTATGACTACTAGAGAGAATTAGACCAAAGAAGTTATGGAGGTTGAACCACTAACTAGAAGAAGGGGAAAACACTATACATCTAAATAGCAATATTGTTTGTTGAGATCTTCCCATGAATAGCCAACCACAAACTGGTTACCATATACACTACCTCATGACAAGTATGATAAGACATAAAACTCTTACATATTGTTATTATAACAAGGAATACAATGAAATATTATAATAATAAAAGCATTGTACCTAAAATAAGGGAGTTGTGGGTCAGCATGAAGTTTGCAAGTACTAAACATGTATAAACATTAAGTACACTTTGTGTTGAATCACACTAAATGCCATCAAATTGTTCTCAATTTCCATTGTATAGGTTCCCACAAGATATTCAATTTAAGCATAATATTATGCTTAGTATCTCGCAAAATTGATACAAATTGATTACTGCCATGTAGTAATATCTAAGGAAGAGTATCTAAAATAATATTTTCAATATATTTACACCATGCAGAAGTAAAAAACCATTGCATATATGTTTTGAACAAATCCCATTTTGAAAAAATACTCTCTATTCGATTGATCCTATACATCTCATGTTTCTTAAAACGTTCATTAAAACATGGTGATGGTAGAATCTTCCGTTCCTCCTTAGATGAATCGGAAACGATACTTCTCTCATATATGCCTTTGTTTCCAATTATGTTTTTGAGACTTTCGATTACAAACCAATCTTGAATACGCCAAAACATTTCCTGGTTCTTTTTGGGAATGATTTCAGATAGTAAATCATCTTGATAAGATTGAGTTTGTATATATGGAGCTCCTTATGATAAGTTATTTGTAAATATTCATTAACTCTTGAATGGTTTCCATGTATAAAAAAATAAAACAATTAACAATATATTATGTTTTTAAAATAGTTATCAAAATCCATATTTTTATTAGTATTAAAGAATTTTAACAAATTATCATTTTGGAAATTTATTATATAAAGGGAATCATAACAATCCTTCCATCAATATTAGATTTTCAAGATTCATTATATATAATGAATCATGACAAATCTTCTATAAATATTAGTTAAATTAATTATTTTTCATAAACTTGAATATTTCAAACTTACTTAATCTTTTTTCAATAAAAATAAAATTATCCAATACAATAAAAGTAAGAAAAATATCTTTATTTTATAGTTTAATAAAAAAACATTACTTAGAGACATGGGATGCCCTTCAATGCCCTTCAATGTCATCGTCAATCAAAGCAAGATCATCGTCTCCTCGTTGTAGTTGTTCTCCGCACTTGAAGAATATGGATTTTGTTATTTTTTTTACAGGAAAAAATTATTTATTTATTTATTTATTAATAATTTATGATAATGATAATGTATATATTAATAAATTATTGTAATATATAAAAGTCATAAAATAGATATAATTTTTTAATTCATGTATTTGATAATATAAATTTATGATAATTAGAATATTAATAATGTTTGCGGTGTATTTAAAAACATAGTTATTTTTTAAAATTTAATGTACTATATACATGAATATAAATATTAATTTATTTAATTTTTAATATTTTATCAATATGTCATAAACATTATCGGACCAACTTTGGTCTATCGGACCTTAGGAAAGATAATACTTGGTTTACTTTAAAATCTTGTTCATGTGCTCAAAAGGCTTGCCAATAAGCTTTTCAAACTCATTATAGTTTTGGCAAGTTAGGAGGTTATAAAGGTTTGTATTGTAACAAATACTATGAAACTTAGATTTAATGTGGGTGTAAGCAAGGCACTCTAAGAGAAAGTGATTTTCATCCTCAACGCTCATAGAATCACAGAGATGGAAAACCCTTTCTGCCCATAGAGTTTTAAGAATAGACCAACGCCCTATTTCACTATGGAGTTCATGAGAGTTCGTTTTAATCTTGGCTATATTAATTTTCTTTCGTGGGCTAGTTACTACCGAGAGATACTTCTGGTCTTCAAGTTAGGTTTAATGACCTCCTTATAGTAACTAAATTTTTCTCGCACTAAAATTTCTCTTTAAACTTAGAAGTAATAATATTTTTGACATTATCAATGTTCTGCAAAATGTCGTTTTCATTAATGCCTCAATGGTTTAACCAAGACAAGGTATCTTTAAACCAACACCGCTTGAGGAGTAGTTGGTTTTGACTTGAGTTTAAAGCAATTTTAGGAAGTCTCTCGTTTCCCATGTTATTTATCTTATGCTTGTACATCAAGTACCTAGTCATAGCAATGCTCTCGATGGGGAAAAGACCCACTTCTATGAGGAGAATAGGATAAGGCGTATTGCTTTAAATTTTGAGGGTATAAGTTATAAATTGCTTTTGGATTTGCTCAATCTTCCTCCAAAATTCTCTAGAAATGTTGCACCCATACTTCACAACCATACAAGATATTAGGGATGACAAGAGTTTCAAAGAAGAACTTCTTTTTATCCCACAAACCAGATTGGTTGATTTACAGTTATTTTCAAGACCAAAATAAGCTTTCCACCCTCCATTAATATTTTTCTCAATGCTATAGTTTCAATTGAGCTTGTGATGAATATCAATCCCGAGATACTTGTAAGAAGACACTTCCTCTAAATTTCTATTATCATAAATAAAATTTGCATAAATGTCTTTCTTAAATTATATAATCATGATTTTTGTATTGTCAATGTTAATAATGATACCCATGTTAAAGCAAAAACCTTTAAAAATTCTTAATTACTTATGTTAAAGCAAAAATATTTAAAAATTATAAGTCATTTAATTTAATCTACTAAATAAATAAACACAAAAAATAATTTACAAAATTATAACTTTCAATATCTAAATAATATAATAGTATAAATTTAAATTTTATATATTAAACATATATATATATAAATTTTATATACTAAACGTATATACATACACGCACAAAAATAACCTTACAAATCAATCATTGCATAGCAAAAAAATTACCTTATTTGGTATATCACTACACCAAATAAAAAGCTTTACAAATATACCAGAAAACACTATATCATTTTAATTAGTTTATAAATAAACAATATATTAAAAATGCTTAAACAAAGCTAATCTACTAAATACTTAAAACACAAATATGACTTTAAATATATTATGTCAATGCATAACAATAAAAGCATACCTTTCCACAAAAATATATATATAAATAAACCAAATAAATTATATAACTATCGTGCCAAAAAAGTGTTTTACAAATATACCACAAACATTATATCATTTTAATTAGTTTATAAATAAACAGTATATTAATATTCAATTACATAAATTGAATCTTTTTTCTCCACATGGAAGTGAGCCTTGAACTTATTAAATACTTGAAAACAAATATGGTTTTAAAATATATTATATCATTATATAATAAGAAAAAACATACCTTCCAAAGATACCACAAATTTTGAATGGAAAATTTTGGAAAAAATTCAATTAGATTTTAAAAAACATAATAATATTAAAAACAAAATTTAATTAATTTAATTATTAATATGAATTTAATCAAAATAAAAAAATATTAGAATTTATTAGTATTAGTCCAATAACATTACCTTGAAACAAATATCTATATATTGTTTTTTTATTTTGAGGATGGTACCTAATATAAACGCTCGATTCTTTAGGATACAAGAGCAAGTCAACAAAGTTAAAAGCCATTACAACAATATGAACTCAATATGTTACTTAAAGGAATATAACCTATATGAGAAGCTTAAGATGGAGAGAGTCAAGGACTGAGACAGAGTCATGGACACATACATGGTTTTCTGATAGATGGTTTGGTTAATGTCAGTTCCCTTGCTGATTATCTTCCTCTAAATGATAGGATAATTTTTTATGAGTTTTATGTTGTTACTTTTGATTATTTTTAAAACAGGTTGTTGTTTTCTCCTTTAGAGAGGCTTGATATTATAGGTTGTTTATTTTTTTTGGAAAGCAGAAACTTTTATACTTTTGTATATTTATTTTATGATATAATGTGAATTACTAACTTACACCAAAAAAAAAAAAATGAAACACAAACTCCTATTTGCATGACCACTTGAGGAAATAATTCAAAAAAAAATCTTCAATAAAAACTCACATTACAAGATTCATCTCTTGAATAACATCATTCATCCCAGCAAACTCCCTTAACTTTCTTAAGAAGCAGCGACATCTTGATAAATGATTTACAACAACTAGGCTAAAGTTCCTTTTTCAAGATATGCCAATGATTTTATTGTTGCACTACTAAACAAACATGGAGAGAAAGTGACTTATTGTCAAAAAGAACATAAAATATATCAACAAAAATAATACAAATAATAATAATGGATAATTATTAATAAATAATAATAAATTAATTATTATTAAAAGATGTAATCACTTACTGAAATGCTTTTTAAGGATTATATATACGAGTCTCTTTATTTGTAATCATCTCATCGTATCATAATATACTTTATTCTTATTCTATGAATTATTTTATGTTGAAATATCTAGTTTGGATAAGAATATTCTTATTCATATTCTATGAATCTTTTTATGTTGAAATATCTAGTTTGGATACGCATATTCTATGATTTGGGACGAAATAGGCTGATTTTTCTGGCATGATTTTGATAAAATCCAAGTGGAATTTTTAAAAATCCAGGTTACAGTTGTCAAATTTCTGAATTTTTGGTGCCCTTGTGGTTTTTGAAGGTGTAGAATCCCTTTCTACTATCAAAATTGAGATTAAAACATAGTTACATTCTGATTTTGCAAAATAAATAAAGGCAGAGTATGGGAAAGCAATGGTCATCCGATCCAAATCATCAAATTTTTATGCATCTCTTTTTTATATTCTTAGTTGTCACGTTGGTATTAGAGCCCCTTTTGGGAACTTCCACTGATCTTGGCTTTTGACCAAATATAAATTTTCAAGGTTTCCTTGACATTTAGTCCTTGACCATATCTAACATCTGTACTTACAACTTTCAAATTCTTCTATGGGTTACTTGGTATTTGACTCAAGTTAGGCCTTTGTCCACTTTAAAGCTCAGTGTCTCAGCTAAAGAAGAGTATTTCTTCCGCCAAGGCGAGTATAGAAAGTGTGAAAAGAAAAGAAAAGAAAAGTTCATAAATTCCTTGTCATGACACCCATTGCTAACTCTACTGTTACAATATTTTTAAGGGAACAGTTGACCAACATTAACAACAACAATTCCAAACAATACCAACGGGATTGTCAATCACTCTTATAGTAAAGCAAGACACAGGGGTGTTTTCACAAATCTGCATATTGTTGGAAAAGATTCTTAACCACATATTCTACAATGCAACAATCGTTAGAGGAAATTTGGATAAAAAATGGGCTTTTCAACCATAATTCAAATTCCATGGCATCATGTATTAGCCAATCAAAATGCTTGAAAATCCAAAAGAGGTGTATGTCTGAGGCAATTTTTTATTATATAATTTGAGGATAAGTAGAATTTTTTAATAATATAATTTGTTTTCTTGCTACCAAGCTACCCAAAATTATCTTGAATATTGATAATGAAATTAATATGCTAACCAATTCTAGGTAATATGTGACCCATATATAATATATAATAGTAATAATAATTAATATTATAATTAATATATAATAATATTATTGGGTCCAATCAATTTTGTTAATATCATAACTAATATATAATATATAATAGTAACTAATATACACACCTATATTTTAGGTAATACGTGACTAATCAGGTTTGTAGCTCAACTAGCGATTAGCTTGATATGAAGGACATGTTGTAAATGGAGGTCATCAATTCCAATCACCTCGGCTTACTCGTGCCTAATGCTTGCAAGTTGTGTGGATGCACCTAGGGGTATAGTGGTAGCAGACGAAATTGGACCCTTGGACCCAATGTCACGCAAGTACAAGCCCCATCCCAATTGTC
>LPNX010923660.1:917272-963070 GCA_001517045.1 Pseudotsuga menziesii
TATATTATGATTAATAATATTTTATAATAACAGACAAAAGTTGGGTCCAATAACTTTTAATTAATATACCCATCTATCTTTTACGTAATACATAATCAATATATAATAGTAATAGTAATTAATATTAAAACTAATATATAATGATATTGTATTATTAACAATTAAGTCCAATAACTTTTAACTAATATATAATATATAATTAAAAATAATAATAACTAATATCTAACTAAAACACCCATCCATATTTTAGGTAATACATGAACCATATATAATAGTAATAGTAGTTAATATTGTAAATAATCCTCGAATGTGGATGCCTCAAGGAAATGCGACGTAAAGGGAGGCGGGACTCAACTTTAATGGCCACTTGTCGTAACTGTCATCGTCTCCC
The DNA here is from genome assembly GCA_001517045.1 of Pseudotsuga menziesii. Taxonomy (NCBI): domain Eukaryota; kingdom Viridiplantae; phylum Streptophyta; class Pinopsida; order Pinales; family Pinaceae; genus Pseudotsuga; species Pseudotsuga menziesii. The sequence goes on from LPNX010923660.1 coordinate 917,664, forward strand.
TTATAACTATGCATACCCCCCCCCCCCCTTCAGGGTATCGTTCTAGCCTGCACTGCACCCGCTATGTACTTCAGGTCACCTCACATAGACTTCGGCTTGGATGACTCCTTCCACGTAGCAAGGAAATTTAATGGTCGTCATCGTTAGCATTGGCCTCCTGGTCACCCTGTTTGATGGCTTTGCACGGATTTTGCTCCAGCTGCAGACTATTTCTTGTCGATTTTCTAGTTTCTCCATCGTCATTTGGACTTCCATCTCTGGAGAAATTCAAGGAAAAAAAGAACATCAACCAGAGAATCCGCTCATCGACAATGTCGCTCAGACTCAGGGCCACTCCTCGCAGAGGTAGCAGCTCCGGGGAAGCAATAAGTAGGGCGATGTTGCGGCATTACATCTCCATGAGATATGGAGCACATGTTCCCCTTAGCATGCGTAGGGCGGTGGATGCTTGGGAAGCCGAAGTTGTGGCTCGCCACTGCACCACGCAACCTCTCCGGAAGCGACTCTCCCATAATTGGTGAATGAAGAATGTTCTTGCCCAGTTTCTCTGGGAACGTGACCGCGCTCACTCTCCATCGGTCTCCAGTGATTCCGATAACTCCATTGCTCAAGAAGCTTCCTTGACCACACCAAGCCTAAACCAGCAGAACCCTTCCAAGGACACACATCAGAGCCAAGACATCAAGAACATCGGATGTGTGACTAAAGCTTCAACCAACGTGGAGGTAAGGGGGAAGAAAGATGAAGCAAGCATGCAGACTGATAGCCAGCAGCAACAAATGTCGTCACCTCCCCCCACCGTGGAGCCGTACCAGTACCCTGAACTTGCTCTCTCGGGGGATGAAGATGACTACTTCAAGCCATTCCCGATCATTGAGGAACCATGGCGAAAGTTGTAAGGCCTAAGGACTTTCCTTTTTCTTCTACGTTTGTTTCATTCTTTGTTAACTTGTTAGATTACGAAACAACTCTGTTAAGTTTTGACAATGAAAACTTGGTTTCCCACATCAAGGGCGAATTCCGAGCAGATGTAATAATTTCTAGCCTCCGCCCTAACAAGTTTTGGACAAGTGTCATGAAAACCATATTTGTACTAGTTTTTGTATTTTAATATAATTTTCTGCTACTTACAAAAAAAAATGGTAACTAATATTAATATACAATTAAAGTATAATAGTAGTTAATATTATAAGTAATATATAATAATAATTAATATTAAAACTAATATTATATTATATTATATTATAATTAATATATTATAATAATAATATACACCATGAAAAGTTGGGTCCAATAACTTTTAAGTTAGCATTGTGTATTTAATTTTTTTTTTCTCTTTATTTTGGGTGAAAAAACTACATCGAACTTCGTCCTTATAAATTTATTTTAATATGAAATAAATATCTAAAGTAGCTTTAATAAAAGTGAAATAAGCCTGGGCCGAGGTGGGAGGTGTGCGAGGGGTCATCTTCCCCAAAGAAAAAAAGATAACATCCTTTGCACGGGGTTTTAGGAGGAGGACAAACAATCAAGTGAAATGGATTAATGCAAGGTATTGAGCTTATGTTTGATCTTCACTTTGATTTGATTCTTTCTAGGTCTTAAGAGACTCTTGGATTATCATTCAATCAATGCAAAACATACAGTCCAAAAAAAACGGAAGGGTTCAAAAGAGAATTTTATTTAAAAGTTTAGTTCGAAAGTCTTTTTTTCATTATGATTTGGCCATTTATGGGGCTTGTTCTTCATGGTAAGGTGGGATAGGACAGAGCCAACGTTTTTATTGCAAACTTAATGAAGGTAGGGACAAGCGGTATGCAAAGGTGGCAGATGGGTTTGAGATCTAAAAGCTCTAGCATATATTCATTATCTTCGTCCTCCTCGAATGTTTTCATGGTAAGAGTTCTCTCAAGATAATTATTTGCTTAGATATATAGGATTATTATTTTTTTGGTATATGTCGGACTTAGCTTGTTTAAGCAACGCTCATTTCCTCTTTGAACACATGAAAGTGAATGGGTGATCAAGGAGTAGGGAAGGATTTTTTACCATTGAAAGGCCTGTGTTTGAAAAGAGTATAAAAACCATGGAAAACTTGTATGTTGAGCAACTGTCTGCAGAGAGGAAATGCATGGAAGATATTCTAGGTGGAATTTGGGACCTAAAAACATTATGGTATACTTTAGGAAGATGTTACGATGTGTGTATGAAGTGACGATGGCAGTTCTGGATGAGAACGGAAAGATTGCACTGGACATCTCCTGTCACGGTTCCCGCCTGGATGATTTGGAAAGTGGGTACTGAGTGCAAGTAGAGGAAGTTGAGGATATTTGTCGTGGTCTGCAGGAAATGGAGAGGACGTTGAGCCTCAGGCATGAGGAGATGCATCGAGTTGTTGTCGAGTTGAAGCATTCCCATTATGAACTAAGGGTGAATGTGAATGAAAGGAATGGAGCACACTTTGTTCAAATTATGGAAATTCTGGAAAACATGCATGTGGACATCAACGGGCTTAGCAAAGAGAAGAGCGATCCTTCTCGTGAGCAGATAACGCCTCTTCAATGGATGAAGTTTCCACCATCCAATCGGCTGAGGAAGAAAATATATGTAGGAATGATGTGCTCTGTCATTACTTCTAGTTTTATATATGTTTATTTTCCTTTTTCTATGTGGTCATTTCATCAGAGTTTACTGTTAGGGGAATTAGGATAGTTTATGGAAAGTTATGATGTACCCTCTATAGATCTGAGTGGGTTGTAGACTTGGACTGTACGGTTTTGTTTTGCACAGACCTTGTTGTTATCCCTTTGTATCCCTGGGGTCGTTTGCAATTCTCAGCTTATAATATAAATATATTTCTCGTTTTTGTTTAAAAAAAAAGTGAAATAACCCTACGAAACTTCAATAAAAGTGAAATAGTATAAAAAAATGCCTACATGTTTTTTTTAATTATTTTCCTTAAGAGACCCCTTTTTCTTCCAAATTTCCTCTAATTATAAAAATCATTGCCGCGGTAGTGTTTGTTGTAAGAACATGTCACATATGTTAAACTAGGCCATATTACCACTGTACAAACAAGATATCTGATTTGTCATTTGTCTAAATCCGCTTGAAGAGTTTTGAGGCAAAGTGAACTAGTCTGAACTGTCGTCGGGATTAAAGTCAAAATGGTGTCCATCCGAACAATGAGAGAAGTCATCCTACATTGTTGTCAAGACCATCATTTATTGAATCAGGGTCATCTTTGTGCCACCCGGATTACGGTATTGTTAAGAAAAAGAGGTCACCAATAGTCACCATCGTTAACCATCACAACCTCGATCGCCACACAACACATCTCATCACATTGGTATTGTTTGACAAATAATAGGTTGCTTTTATCTTTAGTTAGTTTTTCTTCCAAAGTTATCTTAAGAGCATGAACTAGATTAACCGCAATATTCTAGGCAGAAGGCGCAAGCATGATTATCCTCCTCGTGAGCACACTTCCCTTAGTAGTTAGCTCATGCAAGATTGAGTTGTGTGCTAATGAATAGCAGAGTATTTTCTCATCATAGATATGTACTATTTTTTCCAAATTTAATGGAAAGTAGACTACAAGTTTACAAGTTTGAGAGTTTTGTTTAGTACCTTTTGTCCTATATTTTCAATATGATGTGTTAGCAAAATAGTGTGGTTAGAATTTACAATTTTGATAGTTAGTTTTATGATTTAGATGTTATGTATTTCTAAGTGTAAAATATGCCTACCAAGGTTTAAAATGGAATAAAGCATGTTGTTTGAGATTTTCCATATTTGTGTATATAGGATTTCAATGTGTGTGAGGCCCTAATTGCTCCATCGATTAGAGTGTTGATCTAGAGGGGATAGGTTGTCGATATGATTTTTATTTAGGTTGCTTTGTATGGTACAATTATTTTCCAATGTGTTAATTTTACTCGATCACGGACTTGGTTTCAGTACCCAACAAAGTTTATTCAAGAAATTAACGCACATAAATTAAATGCATTCAAATCTAAAACTTGTAAATTGAAACACATGAGATTTACTCAACTACTTGCAGCGAAATAAAACAGTGAAACATGAAATTTAACACAAATATTTTTCAGTAAACTAACCCTGGAAGAACCACGTAAGGAAAACGAATTCAAGAGAATTTTTATTGATGAGCTCACAAAAAATTTACAAGTTTAACAATAGTAAAAATCAGCATTGAATGCACCTGTACAATCTGCAATAAATGCAACAAACCTCAATTTTCGTGCCCAATCAATTATATGATCCTACCCAATTAATGTGCACATCAATTGGTACAGCCTATACAGCCTCAAAATTCATGCCCATATTTCTATTGTTTAGTCCTTGGAAATCATGCCAAAAATCTGATGTACAATCCTCGAAATCCATGCCCTTTCTCTCCTATTGTACAATCCTCAAAATTCATGCCAAATATTCAGTTGTACAAACCAATTATCTTAGCATTAAATGCCATCATGCTTTCTTGGGAATCGTGCCCTCTCTCCTCTTAAGAAATGTGCCCCCCTTAGCTTCTCTCTTCTCTCTTCTTCAGCACTCTTGCTCTCTCTTCACTTTGTGTCTATTTCTCTCCTAGAACTCCTTTTACGTCTTTATAAATGAGAAATGACTCTAACTCATCGTCTTCCAAGATGGATGTCCAATATTAAATCTTGGGGTCTCAAGATCAATAGTTTCGATATTTTTGCACTTTATCACTTTTCACTCACCATAAAACAAAAGTCACTTTAACTTTAAAAAATAAATTTAATGTCTAGGAAAGTCGCTTTGGTCACTTTATGCATGCTTAGACACCAAGACTATATAAAATACCATACAAGCTATAAAAACTCAACACTCCCTCTTAGCGAGGAAGGTGTTCTACACCACCCCCAACTTATCTCTAAATTTGACAAATTTCCCTTTCATCAAAGCCTTCGTGAGGATATCTACAACCTACTCATCTATAGGCATGTATTGAAAATGCATTGCTCCTCTCTAAATATAGTCCCAGATAAAGTGGTATCTGATCTCAATGTGTTTCGATCAGTTGTGAAACACTGGATTCTCCGATAGTTTAATGCAACTCTTATTGTGACAATGAATAACCATCGGAATCAACTCCTAACCAATGAACCCAACAAGTAATTTTCAAAGCCATATGGCCTCACAACTTGCCAAATTGGAAGCTATATACTCTACCTCGACAGAACTCAATGCAATCGAATTATGCTTCCTGTTGAATCGGCACACTATTGTCGATCCCAAGTTGAGTCACTAAAACCAACCAATTGACTCCATCCCCCTAAACATATATTAACCCAAAATTTACAATGCCATGCAAGTAACAGAAAACAAGTTTTGTTTCGATCCAATGCACCTTCCTAGGCTCAACCATAAAATGACTGAGAATGTTCACAACAAAACAAATATTTGGTCTGATGTTGATCAAATACATCAAGGACCCAATTAGTTAACAATACAATATGGGCTCAACCAACTCTGGCTCAGAATCTTCAAGCTTCTTCAAGTTGGTCGTCATGGAAGTCAACATAGGCCTGCAGTTCGCCACTTCGTATCTCTCCAAGATCTCAACTACATACTTCCCCTATCCAAGAAAAATATGACTGAGATTCTACCACACCTCCAATCCCAAAAAGTAATGCATCGGACCAATATCCTTCATCTCAAACTCTATAGCTAGATCCCTCTTGCATTCTTTGATGGGATTTTCTAACCCTGTAAGAAATAGATCATCCACATAAACGATAAGAATAAGTGGTCACCAACCTATATGTAGTATAGATTTGGATCCATCTCACTCTTCACAAAGCCCAACTGTAACAAGTAATTGCCAATCCTAGCATACCAAGCTCTAGGAGCTTGCTTGAGACCATAGAGAGCCTTCTTCAATCTGCACACATGAGACTCTTTCCCATGCACCTCAAAGCCTAGTGGTTTCTCAATATACACTTCATCTTTTATGATGTCATTCAAAAATGCAGTCTTCAGATCCATTTGATGGAGACACCAACTCATCTCTGCTGCAATGGACATGATAGCCATGGTTGAATTGTACCTCGCTACTCATATGAATGTTTCCTCATTGTCTACTCCCTCTACCTAGGAGAACCCTCGAGACACAAACCGATCTTTGTACTTTTCAATGCTTCCCTCCACAACAAGCTTGATTTTATAGAGCCACTTGGAAGTCACCACTGACCTCCCCTCCAGTCTCAAAAAAACCTCCTAGACGTCATTATTCATGATGGAGGCATACTCTTCCATCTTGGCATCTCTCCATATGTGTTGGTCAATTGCCTCCTCAAACATGGAAGGCTCCTACTCATCAAAGCCACATAGCTATAGAATCTCTCTAGTGGCATGCTCTCCCTGATAGTCCTCATGTATACTTTAGAGCATGTTGAAGCCATCTCGACTTCTTCCCTAAAGTATCCTCCTATGGTACAGATATCTCTTACTCATCCATGTCATATGAAGACTATGCTCTTGAATTCTTAGCACATGTGACCGATATACCTATAATTGGAGAAGTTGTGAACATGTTCCTTATGGCCTTGTAACATGTGGTACCTGTGAACTCTGTGGGGCTAGCTAATATGCCCCCCTATAGAAAGACATGTGTGACCTCCTCAATGCCCTCTCCTCCTCGAATCTCACATCCCACCTAACCATTATTTTCCTCAATGCAGAAATATAAATCCAGAAGGCCTTCAAAGTCTCACTATATCCAACAAAGATCTCCTTCTCTGCAGTGGGATTTAACTTTGTCACCTTCCTAGAAAGGACATGTTAGTAAGTAAGGCAACCAAAGTGTGAAAGTGCCCCACCCCGGGATTCCTGCCAATGAAGGCCTCCTCAGGATTTTTCTTCCCCAACACTCAATGTGGGATCATATTCTGCACATATATTGCAGTGTTGCATGCCTCTTCCCAAAGAAACAATGGTATACCTTAGCCATGCAACATGGATTTCGCAGCGCCAACTATGGCCTTGTTTTTCCTTTTTGCAACCTCATTTTGCTAAGGGTTGTAAGGAACAGTCAACTCTCTTGATTCTCGCTCATGCACTAAATTTCTTGAAATCATTGGACGAATACTCGCCCCCGTTGTTTGATCTCAACACCTTTATCTTCTTCCCTGCTTGATTCTCTACAAGAGCTTTGGACTCTTGGAATCTATTGAATACCCCATCCTTGGTCTTCAGGAATTAAATCCAGGTCTTCCTGGAGAAATCATATACCAAAGTGACATAGTACTTGTACCCACACAAGGACGTTGTTGGCATGGGCCCACAAACATCTAAGTGTATCAACTCTAATATCTCTCCTATCATGCTCCTCAAGTTTGAAACCTGGCAATCATGTAACAATCTCTCTCAGAATGGTAAGAGCACCATGATGTAAGTGTGCCATCTGTATGTGCCAAAGCTTACACAAATCACTACCACTACAGTGTATCAATCCCCACGCTAGACAAAACATAAACCTATAAATCTTCCCACACCTGATTCCAATCACCTTTGTTTTCCTCAAACTGGACCCTTTCAAGTGAATAGGCACCTGTCCATCTCGAAATGAAATCAATGCACTCTCAAACCACAAGCCAAAAGTCAAAGACATACTTCACTAACCAACCAACAGCTCAAGCCCACTACAAGTAGGTGAAATAAATCAGCAATACCCTTGCTGCCCTCTGATGTCAAAAGTTGGTTTTCGTTGTTCACAACTTTGATACCATGTTAATTTTACTCAATCCCATACTTGGTTTTAGTACCCAACAAATTTTATTCAGCAAATTTATGCACAAATATTAAATGCACTCAAAACCGAAACTCGTAAACTGAAACACATGAGATTTACTCAACTACTTGCAACGAGATAGAACAGTGAACCATGAAATTTAATACATATATTTTTAGATAAATTACCCCTTGAAAAACCTCATATGGAAAACCAATTCAAGAGAATTTTTATTAATGAGCTCACAAAAATTTTATGAGTTTAACAGCAATAAAAATCAACATTGAATGCACCTATACAATCTGGAATAAATGCAGCAAACCTTGATTTATGTACCCAATCCTCTATACAATCCTCAATTTCTGTGCACAACAATAGGTATGGCTTGTATGGCCTTGAAATTCATGCCCATATTTATGTTATACGATCCTTGGAAATCATGCCAAAAAACTATTTTACAGTCCTCGAACTTCATTCCCTTTGTCTCCTGATGTATGTTACTTGAAAATTGTGCCAATTACTCAATTGTACATACCACTTATCTAAGCATTAAACATTATCATGCTTTCTTGAGAATCATGCCCTCTATCATCTTGGGATATGCACCCCCCTTAGCATCTCTCTTCTCTTCTCTTTTCTAGATCTCTTGCTCTCTCTTTACTTTGTGTTTATTTCTCTCCTATAACTCCTTTTGCCTCTTTATAAAAGATAAATGAATCTAACTTTTCATCTTCCAGGATGGATGGCCAAGACTAAATCTTGGGGTCTCAAGATAAATAGTTGTGAAATTTTTGCAATTTATCACAATTTAAGTCATTGTCACTCACCATAAAGAAAAAGTCACTTTAACTTTATAAAATAAATTTAACGCCAAAGAAAGTCACTTTGGTCACCTTCTACATCCTTAGACACCAAGCCTATGTAGAAGACCATCCGAGATATAAAACTCAACAGAATATCATTATTTTCACCTCATGGTCTTTAAGAAGACATGATTATGTTAGTTTTGCATGTATCGGTTAGTGTCCTCTCCCATGGTGGCATAGAAGTGTTCTTTAGCAACAGAGGCACAACAACACTAGGAGCAACGATTTGGATTCGTGTGTAGCATAGTTGTGTAGTCATGATGAAGGTTCAACAGAGGAGAACAATGGTGAAAGACTAGGTTGTTTGGGATGTTATGTTGCAATTAAGGAGGGAGATCCACATGCATGCACCGACCTCATCCACTTCTAGTTTTATAACTAGAGTTTGATTTTTGCTTTTATCTTTAGTTATTGTGGAGTTTGATTTTTAGATTTAGAAGTAGGTTGATTTTATCTTTAGCTAGTTTTTGTTCTAAAGTTTTCTTAAGAGCATGAACTAGATCAAGTGCAATATTCTAGGTAGAAGGCGCAAACATGATTATCCTCCTAGTGAGCACACTTCCCTCAGTAGTTAGCTCATGCAAGACTGAGTTGTGCACTAGTGAATAGCAAAGTATTTTTGCATCACAACAATTTACTACTTTTTCAAAATTTAATGGAAAGTAGACTACAAGATTGAAAGTTTTGTTTTGTACCTTTTGTCCTCTATTTTCAATATGAAGTGTTAGTGGATTAATGTGCTTAGAATTAACAATTTTGATAGTCTTTCAAGTTTTATGCTTTAGTTGTTATGTATTTCTAAGTGCAAAATATGCCTACCATGATTTAAAATGGAACAAAGCATGTTGTCTAAGATTTTCCATATTTGCGTACATAGTGGGATGCTCCCTATGGGAGGGAGCAATCGAAGGATCTCAGTGTGTGTGAAACCCTAATTGCTCCATCAATTAGAGTGTTGATCCACAAGTGATAGCTTGTCAATTTGATTGTTATTTAGGTTGCTTTGTATGGTACAATTATGTTCCAATGTGTTAATTTTACTCAATCTTATACTTGGTTTCAATACCCAACAAATTTTATTCACCAAATTAATGCACAAATTAAATGCATTCAAATCTAAAACTTGTAAATTGAAACAGATGAGATTTGCTTAACTACTTGAAGCAAGATAGAACAACAAACCATGCAATTTGACACAGATTTTTGGGTAAATTGCCCCCGAAAAAACCCCATAAGGAAAACAAATTCGAGAGAGAATTTTTATTAATGAGCTCACAAAATAATTTTGAGATTAACAGCAGTAAAAATCAGCAATGCACCAATACGAACTGTAATAAATGCATCAAACCTTGATTTTGGTGCCAAGACAGTTGTACGATCCTCCCCAATTTACGTGCACATCAATTGGTACAGCCTATACGACCACAAAATTCACGTCCATATTTCTATTGTACAGTCCTTGGGATTCTATGCTTGAGTTATTAATTTTCCTGAATTTCAAGTAGTTGAAACAGAGCCTTGCAGGTTTTGTTGTAGTATTCTTTTGGGTGATGCAGGCACCAATTGCAATTTCCTCACCATTCAATACTAGCACTCATATGCTTTTTTTCTTTCTCAAAACTAGATTCTTCAATCTTTCTATGGTCTGTTCAAATCTATAGATATATTTTTTAAAGAATAGGGAAAAATTGTCTTTTAAGATAGCCTACAGGTCCATTTTCCATCACAAGTGTCTTACACACAGGACACGTTCAGGGCACCTGTCTCGTCACAAGACACATGCAAAACCTGTGTCCTTACTTGTCCATGCCTGACATGTGGGATATGAACATGCATGGTTGGGAAGGCGAGTCCTGTTTCTTAGGTTGTGTGCAATCATTTGTCTCCAATCCCTAAGAAATTCTGATTATCGTTTGAACATCTTCCCACCCAAGGATCCCACCTGAAAGGTTTGTGGGAAAGCAACAAGATTTTGTAGATGCAAAAATGATTGAATACACTCATGTGATTGCAAAAGTGAAACATACAATTTGTAAGGAAAAGTAGATGCATAGCCAGACTGTTTTCCAATAAATGGCACAGTGCACAAGGGAAGGTGATCTATGCCTGTTATAGAATTCTTCTTCAGAACAACCCACCTAGAATTTCTTTCAAAAGTAATAATGTGCAAGTTTACATAAAAACTCTTTAGATGTGCTTGAACTTGAGCTGAACCAAACTGATGATTAGATAAGTGTCCCACCCAACAAGTTTTGAGAGGATTTTCTTTACTCAAAAATTCTGAGAACAAACTTACAATGAATGGAATGTTTTGGATGCCAAAACCAAAGGGAGCGATCACTCGCTTGGTTAGTAAATTCTTTTTTTTAACTGCGAGTCTCTTCTTAGTAACCAACTATTTTGGACTTGCCTTGATGCTACTTTTGGATTCTACTCCATCACTTAGAGTATAAAATGACTGACAAGTTGGGACCGAAATTCTGGAGTATTTTGCAGATGTCTTCAAATATTAATAGGGCCATACAAAGTTCATGAAGATGGATGATTCCGTTATCATTTTTGTTTTAGCATTTAAGGCGACATTTTGAGATTGTGTTAAAAGTAAAATATATCTCATTTATATCAAGAAAGTTTCAGCAAAGCTATTGTTGTATATAATTTCTTAGCATACATGGTGCATTTTAGTAAGTTGTGAGTGGCTAATGTAAAATTTAGACAGCTTTTCTGCTCATGAAAAACTTTATTTTGTTGAAAATGCATCATATATTCTATTACTTAACAATAGAATAGTGCATCAAGAACGATACATCATTAATCCAGAAGAATGTTGTGTTAGTGCTGCTCCCTACATAGGTGAGTAGGGAAAGCCTGTTTGTAGTGGCTCCAGCCTCAAGAGAATTGCTCAGAAAAGTTTCACTTTGAAATTTACTTTTACACATATTAATTAGTTTTTAACTTCTAATGGGATTATCACCAAGATGGTATTTTTTCCACATTATTGCATCGAGAGTAGTGAGGTACTCTACATCCCAGGATGGGGAAGATGTTGTAACACGCAACGTTGAGTAATGATATGTAACATGTTGTTCCCCTTAAAAAAAATGCAAAAGATGTTGGCTTAAACAAAAACATTAAATTATAATGGTTTCAACTTAAACCTAGATATATCAAGCACCTCAAATATATTGATGTGCAATTTTTTTCTTAATGTGTAAAATAAATAAGATACAAAAATTTACACCTCAAGAAATGGGATCCCTCTCACTACTTGATAGATTCAGGTTTATGGTGGATCTATGCTGGTTGTCCCTACTTAAACATTCTTAGCATTTTAGTGATCAAGTCTGCAACATTACTATTCTGGATAACGTTTGCATTAGTGTTGCCTTACTGCTAGTTATTCTATTTCTTCTAATCTGGAAGTTGCATATCTATTCTGATTCAGAATATTTTTATTAAGAGTCTGAAACTATTTTAACATAGATGTGACAATTCTGAAATTTTTATTGTAATCATTGTACACACTCTCTTAGTATAAATTATCTTTTCCAATATGTGCCTATTTCTCCAAGGACTTCCTTTTGACAATAATAAGGAATAGTAGATGGTTGTGGCCATAACTTTTCCTACTAAAAGTATTAGTTGCCTAAATTTTTTTCTCATGATACTTAAAACTGACTAATTTTACAACATTTTGAATTAGTCGTAATTTCAAAATGTATCCATATTGTAGGAGGGAATTTGCAGGTCACATGTACTCCAAATTAACCAAATGGCTTTCCAAGTTCAATAAGTTCCTCTTCAATACACGCATATGGAAAATTCATGTTGTGAAGAACCTTGGAAGGTGTTTGAGTGTAATATAATTGTTGTTGATGCAAGCCATTTCTTCTTGAAAATACTCCTACTACCACGATTTGAAATCTCACTCCACCTCTTGGTTCAAAGTAAGAGAGATATGATATCTAAGTTAGAAAACATCTATTACAAACATGGCAATCAAAATGTACATCATGCCACTTGCCTTTTGTAAACAAAGTTTCATACAAACTAAAAATTGTTGTTGGGAATTAAAACACGAGTTTACAACTTGAAGCATTGAAGGTTATAGGGATTTTGAAGCATAATTTATAGAAATATCAATATCTTTGATTTGTTGTACAAATAATTTTAGTTGTTGGGTCCTTATTCCAAGGGTTGATTGGATTGGCACTAGGGAATTGTTAAGAAGAGGATAATTTTAAGAGCATAATAATGCTTGCACACTAACAATATAATAGCAATGAGAAGAAAACTCAAAACAAGGTAATAGATCGCAATTCCATTAATAGTACCCAGACTTACCACGTTAACATATCAATTTAGAGTAGAGGTTCCATTCTTGGTTGTAATTAATCTCATGACCTCCATGGAACCTTCCATCAAGTACCAATGTATAGATTGCAATATGAGAAGTGAGAAAAAAATATTTAAGGCATAAATAATCGAAGTTACAGGGTAAACAAAGCAAGAGTTATCCAAACAACTTAACAAAACCTAGACGAACCTTAGGAGGTATTTGTTCCAAGGGTGACACAACTTCTTTCTATTGAACCAATGCTCCAAAAAAACATTGATCTCCATTGAGTTAAAGTTGAAATGAAAGGACTAGTTGGATTTAGTGTTATTGAATTCATAATGAAGTTGAAGTGAGTTCAAAGGATCTCACTAGGTTTCAAGTCTATGCACACATAATTGATACATGGTACCTCCCCATACTATTGGATTTTATGGAGTGATATACATGAAGATAAATCAACAATTTTTTTTCTACATTCATAGTTTCAGGATAGAAGGCCTAGCTATATGGGATATGAAAATATGCACTCATGAATGACACCTCGACTTGTTCATTGTCTAGGGGTGGAGAGCATGATAATTGTTGGGAATATCTATGGTGGATTTGTGGACTTATGAATGGCACAAAGACACCCTAATATCATAAGTTGGCTCATTATCATCAACATGGTTGATAACGATGATTCCATGGAAGTAATAGTGGTGGTAAAGCCATAGAACACCACGTGGTAGTAAACATATGGCATGTTTTCATTGAATCATTAATATGGACATATGGTAACCTTTCAAAGGATGTGAACTTATGATGAATTTTTTTATAAAAAATACCCATTAAAAAACAACATCAAAGAAGTGGTATCTTCTTAAGAAACCTTTGGCCATAACCCAATACAATTTATTGCGTGTACTAAAGTTGTGACAGTTAACATACATGCAACCACTAGAAAAGAAAGGCTTAGGAATCCTATTAAATACATGAACGCTTTACATAATCAACACCTTGCAATGTTCCAAGAAGAGATGAAACATATTCAATACATTCTAATTTATGAGATGAGCTTTATAGGACCTAAACTTTTGTGTAGGTTGAGAGTCGTTTGCATGAGGGATTTCTAGAGAAAAATCAATACTCATTTGGTCACCAATCAATAATTCTTGTTGGAGAGTTGGGACAACTATCACTAGTAATGGACAAACCTCTTCATGGAGGAGGAACTTAGGAATATCTTTGTGGACAACATTTACCATTGCAATCAATTTGGAGACAATATTTTGACAACATGGCACTTTTGGCACCCAAGCCCATTTCCACTAGTTATTGACAAACATTCACAATGTTACACCAACAATATATGATTGGAACCTCCTTTAGTCTAGGACTAGCATATTCTTGTTCACAAAAAAACATACAATATTTGACACTTCAATCCATCTCTTCACAACAAAGATCTTATCGACAACCATAACAAGTACATGTTGAAATCCTTGAATATGGCAATCGCGTACTATGTCACAGAGTTCATAAGTGGTTCAAAAGTATATTAAGTGGACGACCACACACTACCAAAACTGGTATTATTATGTGTCAGCCAACAAGTTATGATATGCTGTAATTTATGGGTAAGGTAAGATTAGTCAATGGTTCTCTAGGAGTAGTCATCCAAAAACACATACATACATGTTGCCGCCTTTCACACACCTGGGTTACGTGGCAGAAATCTTCAAGCCACTCGGTGTGTCCTTGGGGGCAAGTCTCAATTCAAGGCTGTCACCTTGTTCTTGACTCCTCCGTTTAGGCTGAACTCTTAACGAAGCCAAGGGGGGTAGACCCTATTAAGTTACTAAGGCAAAATTATTTAGTATGATGATGGTATTAAAGAGTAAGTTTTTTAGGAGTTTCGATTTAACAATTGTAAACAACAAATAACATGATGAGACAATCACAAGTAAGCACAAAAATGACACCCAATCACATATAGATTGAAAGAAATAAACAGTTGACCAGTGCCTTGAAAATGGAGTCGAAAAAACAATTAAGAGTGCTTTCAAGTGATGGAATGAATGTTGTGCAATTGTATCTTGGTTAATTTTAAATTAATGTAAGAATATGAGTAATTTAACTTAGGCGAGGGGACTCTAGATATACCCAGGGGGTACTTGAAGTATGTCCAAAACTAAACCGTCATGGCTACCCGCAAGGAATATGTGGGCTGAATGGAGTCTCTGAGACTGTTGTTCATAATGCACCTGAAGGTGTAACAGAGATCGGCGCCCCGAGGTCACTTTTTAGGAGTTCCCGCTTCTTTTGGGTATTTTTCCACTATAATGGTTTGATCAAGGCGTTGGATTTTCGCTTAATGGTTTGTCAATTTGGGGAGAGTGAATCCTAATTATTCTAGTCACTCAAGTGCTTTTGATGCAGCTTGACTGATCGGATGAACCGCATCCAAGTACAGAGCATACAAACTGGAGTCTTTGTTATTTTTACTAAATTTTAAAAGAGGTGTTCTTGTTTAAAAGAAAACCCTCCAGGAACCTCTTTCGGTCCAAGTGGACCTCAATCGGGGAATCAAGGAGGGGTTGATTTTATTATGATTACTAAAACAAATGATGATAGAAAATGAATCATAAATAGATAAGCAAACCACAATTTTCTAATTAGACTACCACGACCCTTTCTTCACCTTTCAGCTCAAAAGGAGGCTCGTGGGGTAAGTATTAAAATTACTTTGAAACCACCAGATATGGAATATGGAAATGATTATAAGTCAAAGTATACTACCTTGAGGATTAGAGATACACTAGATTGAAAAAATATGAACAAAAAATAAAAAATGACACAGACGCAAATCCCCCAAGGGGGGATGGTGAATAAGCTCGAAAGAGCCTATTCGAAAAGATTTTTATTTTTATTAGCAGCAATTACAATATTAGCAAACTGAAATTAATCCACTTGGTCCTTATATGGAATGAGACCAAAGGTTTATAAATTGCAAAAAATTGAAATTTTTGGAAGACGGAGACCCTCTGGGGGGTTTCGAATGGTCCAAAAATGATTTCCGAATAGCGTCTCCTCCTCTTTTCTGTTACACCTACTAAAAACAAACAATATTATCACAGTTAAATATTCCCAAAAGTACTTTCAAATTACTTTTGGATGAACAAATGTTTTACCCAAAAAATTCTAAGTTAAAACTAGTTTTTAAAGAAGCGGAAAAAGAACCAAGGAAAGCAAGCTTTCCTTGGGATCTTGGCCTGCTTTGGGGGCAGCCAATATGAAGAACTTAAATTTCTGAATATAAATTTTTAGATTCTAAGGAAACAACCATGCAATCAACAAGCTTTAGATCTACTTTCACAACCTTGAAAAATGACAATTTTCCCTAAAACTAGATCTAGAATGCTTGTAAAAATTTCTTTAGGAATGAGATCTAGTTTTATGAGCTTTAAGGCAGCAAGATCTCTGTAAGATGAACTTTGAAATTGATAGATCTAAACAAATTTAAAGCTGCAAAACAAGTAACCAAACTGATTTTGAAGAAATTTGAAGGAGGAAGAGGAAAGGAAGAGCGCTTGTTGTCGGGGAATGGATCTGCAAAGAAGACTAGTTAGTGGAATGCCGAGGGACAATGCCTTCACAAATCAGTCGGATGCCTAGTGGAGTCAAGCTAGATCCATAGTTCGTTCAACCCCTGTTACCTGAAAACTAACAAACAATCTTGCACAAAACCTTATGAGATCTGAATAGAAATATATGAAGAAAGAGCGATATTACATGCAAATAAACTTATTTAAACATGTATGATCTGAATCTTTAAGCAGATATAATATGAGATATTGAAAAGAAAGTAATCTTACTTGCCTAGCTATACTCCTATTAATTCAGCTGAATCATTAAGCCAGACAAGATTCAGATGCAGAAATTGAGAGAAAGCCAACGGTAAAAAGCTGCAAGATAATGTTAAATCCACACATATAAAAGCATTACACAGATTTGGCCTCCAAAGCTTCACTTTATTCCAATAGCAAAACATATTACACAGTATTACAACAACAATAGCTCCTCAATCCAACTCTAACTAACTCGGAAAGGAGGCAGCCATGCTTTATTTATATAAAAAATTGAAACCCCATCCCAGAGGGGGCACAAATCCCAAGGAGATAGACCACTGTAGCTGAAGGAGAGTCCATCAATGCCTGATCTGAAGCCGAACTAAGCTTCTACTGAGTCTGAATGTCAATCGAAGAGCTGATCTGACTGACACCTCAACCTGTTGACTGAAGCATCCACCAAAACTCATCCAGATGAGCCCACACGTGTGGAGGAGAGAGGGAGGGTGAAATTCCCCATAAAGGAAACTGAAGTTCAACTCTGGATCCACCCAGATCACTTCCCTCAGTTAAGGATTTGTCAGATCCGGTCAATCTGGTGCAGATCTGACTGATTTCAATCAAATTGGCTGAGAATCCACTAATCTAGGATTTTGGATTTGCTCCATTATTCATCAATTTATTAATTAAAATAATCAATAATTGATTTTTTGGGGTTTTCTGACCTGAGTGATGGAAAATCACTCAAAACTAGGAAATAGTGGGTTTATAGGTTTACTAGGTGCTCTTAGCTTGAAAATGAACACCTACATGACTGAATCTGACTTCCGAACCGACTTTTATTACAAAACCAAATTTTCCAATTAAACTATTAAAAAATAGCCTAAGTTTTGGAAAAATTAAATTTTAATAAAAAAACACTGAAAAAATTAAAAAAATTAAAAAAATTAAAAAACCTAGGGGGACTTAGACATGTTCATATGACTCGACAATGATGCCTAGCATGTTTATATATTGACACATAGACTATAATAACCTCAATAGGCCTAAATGCCAAGCCGACCATGCCAACTTTGGAGGTATTGAGTGAAAAACTCAGAAATTATCAGTGGTTTATTCAACAACCAATAATAACCAAGGGAAAAAACACCCTGGGTTGATCGGATTGACAAATAAAGTCTAAGAGATCGAGTCTTTTACAGACACTATTATGCTAGAACATTTATTACAATTCCCCCATGGGGTATGAACATGTGATATAGTACAACAAAGTTTCCCAGAAGCAACATTGAAGGTCTTTTGAAGTTGGAACAAGTTGTCCTTGTCCGGTTCACCAGGCTCACTTGATAAAAAACCACTAAGTACAACTTAGGTGGTAACAATACCAAGAACTGGCCCTCCAAATTTTCCCACGTATGTTGTTGTGGAAATTGGTAAATACATTGGCCCTCCATGGGATTAAACCCAACCAAATCATGTACCAATTCCACCCATACAACATAGTAACAAGAAACAAATCCCTTGATATAGATTGGTCATTGACTATACATAAATCCCAATGAATGACCTTGACAAATTCTACCATTGACATTGGTAACACTAAACGTCAAAGTTTGACCTTCATGACAATGTCACACACCATTAAGAGACACACCTGTGTTCTTGTTCTGTATCGATTACCCAATTACAACCTCCAACCTTAATCCTTAGCCCACCCCTACCATTTTCTATAAGAAAGAGCACCAAATCCTACAATCTCCTCTATTCTCTCCTTTATGCATGCAAATAATTAATATGTTTAAGCTGAAGACGTTTTTACTTTGAAGGCAGGTTTCTTGCTATAGTAGTCAGATTCATCGTTCCTTCGATGAATTGATGCCCCACATCTGTCTTCCCACCTAGGCCTTGTGTTGTTGAAACCATTGGTGGTGATTTCAGCTTCTAAGAACTTCCAGGCAATAACCAATTTACAGAAGGAATACTCTTACTCGATGCTCCATCTGTTGCGATCTGCTCCACGTGTCTTAATGAAGAAAAGTAAAATGCAGACCTTCTTCGCATGCTTATTGATAATTCTCCCACCATTTTCATCATTATCCTCACTAAACTTCAACGAAATGTAGAATACGACTACAGTGAATGTTAGTAAGAGACCCACTAATGAGTAATGAAAATGAAAATGAGTACGCTTTATCTGTTCCATGTGGCTTTCGTGGTACTAGAACTCTCAATAGATATGGATATACGAGGAAAGTGAAGAATTTTATAAGGGCGAGATGTTAAAGCCTTGCTCTATTTTTTATTGGAATTTTTTTTAAACATAGAGTGTTTACTAGAGTTGCATTTTCAGTTGTCTAAGGTCATAAGCAATACGATGGTTCTTGATTGCTCCTTAGATGTTGAGAATATAATGTGTTTAAAATTCTAATTGTTTGACACATCTTGCAGGTGTGGGTGAATCATCTCTTGTTCACTTCATAGTTAATGGAAGATTTGTTTCTCACCTCCAGTAGAAGATGGGATGCACTGTTGGTTTTAAAGTGATTAATTGTTATTGAAATTCAAGTCTATTGCGGAGTTTACAGGTTATAAATATGATTATGTTAAGGCATTGACATGGTGTTATTTTTCCCTTATTCATCACATGAGTTGTGGAGGTTCTACCAGCTCTTATACAAGTACTAAAGGGGCAAAGGAGAGATTTTGTTGTCGAGTTGTGGGATGTATTTCGACATGAGCACTACAAAGATTGTCAATCATTGTTTTACTCGCAAATTAATGGTGAGGAAGAATGCCTCTATTATTTTTTGAGATAATGGATTACCTTGTGAATGTAACCATCTTGTCAGTCTTTCTCTAGGTTATGTTAAATTAGAACTGCTGGGAAATATTTCCAAAAGATAGGACTTACATGATATGGTCACTTTTGTGTATATGTGGTAGGTGTCTAGACTCTACAGTGTTTTGTTAGGATGGATATGGTAATAATTTCATACGTTGATTTCAGAGTAGTTCTTGGACTGCTATAACATGCATACAAATGATACCTTCTTCCTCCTATTTTAATATTTTTTTTAGGAGAGGCAAATCCCAAGATGGCGGTCATGTTAATTCTGAATTGGAATTCTAACTGCTTTTCTTGGTTTAAATACATGCTCCCTATTTCATTTTTAGGGCAGCTCCCTAGGGCCCTTGTTGATGGTAGGATGAATTTGATCCATCTATAAACTTTAATGTGATTTTATCCTTCATGAAAGTCTCAATTCAGACAATCTCCAATAATAGGGAAGCATTCTTATCCTCTCAAAGTTATTAGTCTATTGGCATGAATTTCTTGCCTCCAAATATGGCAATATCCATAAATATCTCTTGCTTCCAAAAATAGGAGCGAACCTATAAAAAAACCTAAACCTATAGAAACAGAAATCCCGCTTTTCCAAAAATAGGAATATTTAAAAAATAGCATGGCACTTTTTCAAAAAATAGCCATGTCCACAAATAACATTGTCTGAAAGTAACACTTCTAAAATTAAGTGTCTACAACTAGAAATATGTTAGAAATGACAACATATCCTTGTGAGAGCGCTCGACACCATGTGCATTGAAGGCATTGCATTTATGTGTTGGATATGAAATATTTTGGAAGAGTTGTTGGGTCCCGGATTTTCCCCTTTTTGCCATACTCTGTCCCATCCTTTTTCCCTATTTTTACCCCTGTTTTGTAGCTGGACCTTTATCCTTTTCATACAAACCAGCATAAACATCTCAGGTAAAAATCATTATTTATTATTTCATTTATGCTTGGTTTTATTTATAATCATGGATTTTACCTATCGTTGTGCTGATCTGTCCATGCTTTGAAAGAAAGATTCAGAATCACAGGTGGCGCAACTGCAACAACTTGTTATATCTAGGTGGCACAACTGCAACAACTTGTTCTATATGGAAGATGGTCCCGCTTGGCTTCATCTACTTGCTCAAAATATGTGGTCGACATTAATGCAGAAGGAATCTTGGGTGCGCCTTCATGCTTGCAACTCAAGTCTCCGAGAATCTTTTGCAGTTCACTGGGCATGTCAGTTCGCAGAACAACTCACAGTAAAACTTTGTCTATTTCTGAGCTGATTTTATGCAAGGAATGGTTAGTTGTAATTTCTTTGATGATTCTACAGCCTGAAGATCAAAGATCTTCACGGCTTCCCGAAATTGATGTAACATACAAGCTTTGCTCTTGTAAGAGATAGCAGAGTGAATGTAACTGTAACTGCAGCATTTTTATCCAATTAATAAAAGGGTGATAATTCTCAGTAGTTCTTTGTTGCAACCTTTGTGAGCTTTCAACAACATCTATGTTTGAAGGCCAGGGCCCACCTTCTAACAGAGTTGCTGGTAGTTTAGATACTTTAGTATTTTATTTTTGTTTTGTGTGGAATTTCAGTGTGATAAATTTCCATGTTTAGCTGCAACTATATTTGGTCAGTGATTGCATCAGTTAGTTTTCCTTTGGCTTGTTGTAGCTGATTTGGTGTGACAGTCGGCTGTGTAGTTGATTTTCCTTGTTATGCAGAGGTGTGTTAGACATTGTAACAGACTTTCTCAGCTCATGTGTTGTGTGTGCTATTTATCTTTCTAGAATTGTCGAATTAGATCAGTCCTTTGCTTTGATGAATTTGTTGTTTGAGTGATAAGTAGAGATCTTTCTGGCTTGGTAAATTAGACTTTCATTTCTTTCAAAATTAATTCTAGGTGGATTCCTCTTTAGATTATAAACCTTCAGATTAGTATGGTAGGAAATAGAATTTCTTTTCAAATCCTAGATGGGTAATGTTGTTTTGATTTCTTACAGGAAGCTGAGTTGGCTGAGCAGTAATTAGAACTGAGTGACTTTCATTTTATTTATCAACTACTGAACATGTTTATGCATATACTTTTCTAATTGGCTATGAAATAATGGACTTCCCTTGGTTGAAAATTAAATATTGAACACTCTTCATGTTAAGCAATTAATGAGTATATAGAGTGCCCAACATTTTGGCGTCGTTATCAGGGAGGGTTATTGATAGGTATCGTTAGTAGTTGAATTGGTATTTTCTTCAGTAGGTATGATTTTAAGCTTGCATGAATATAAGACGAACTCAAAGAAATATTCCCAGAACTCCCCAAAATACTAACTTGGCAGGTGGTAGAGGTTGTGGCGGTAGCCTAGCCTTAAGGAGAAGGAAATTCGTTGATGAATTACTATCCAGGGTCAACTCTTCTACTGGAGCTCGAAATCAAGGATCGTCATCAGTAAGAAGAAGCCATGTTTCTCCTAGGGTGGAAGCATTAGTGTCAAAGGTGGAGAAAATAGTAGGAGCTGTGACACCATCTAGTGTCCCTATGGAAGGAACTCCAAGAGATAGGGGTATTTTTGTGGGAGTAGATGGAACAGAGGTGGTTTACCAAATAACCAGAAAGGAAGTTACAAAAGAGGAGTGGTTATAGTTTCGACAGAAGCTTGAAGTTATAATAAATGAAAACATGAAGGGGAGGAGCTAAACATGAATAACAAACATCACCCTGATGATATTGAGGAATAAGTGGGGGAGAATCATGATTGTAATGGTGACCTTCAACATGAGGAGACAGTTTCCACACTTGAGTTCCCCATTCGACAACAAACTGGACAACTCCCCATGAAGAACATTCCACCCTCAATGTTACCTCGCTTTCATGGGAAGGCCACATAAGATCCAGATGAGTTCATCTTTGAGTTCGACATTCTCTGTCAAAGTTATAACTACATATCTAGTGAGCAAAAGCTGAAACTCTTTCCTTCTACCTTAAAAGACAATGCCCTACGCTGGTTTTTGAGCTTGGGTGGTGAAACCGTTGCAACTTGGGAATAGATGAAACAAGTGTTTCTCGAAAAATATCAAGATTATTGTAGGACAAAGGATAAAAGAGAAGAATTATTTAAGATGGTGCAAAAAGATGAAGAAATTTTGGAGGATTTTGTGGAAAGGATTCAGTATAATGTACCGAGGGAAAGACAAACCACTATTGGAAGGGATGTTCTTAATATTATTCTGCTGTGAGGAATATGAGATAATTGTATGGGAATGCTTAACCTGTTATGGAAGGGAGATATCTCCAAGCAATCCTTTGATCACATTGTGGACTTATGTCATGATATTCCAAGGGATCTACCTGAACTAGTACAAAGGATTGAGACGTTTTCTCACGGACGCAGAAGTCAGCTGGTGGAGGAGCTACTGGGGCAGATATTGGAAATCTCCTCGAGAATTACAAAACCGACATGATGAGTTCCATATCTTCACAACTAGATGTTATGAGAGAAAAACATAAACAAGTGGCTGAAGATTTGGTACTTGGGGTGTTTTTCCCTAAGTGCAGGAAGAAGCATCCTCTGAAAGAATGTCAACTTGGCAAGGCAGAAATGTGTGGTCTGTGTGAATTGGAGCATGATACCAAATATTGTACCTCACTTCCGAAAGCCAAATCAGTCTTTCAGGCATTCGTTTTAGATACAGAACATGCCTTTTTTATTTCGCAGAAGAAGTCGTGGAAACAATGAGTTCCAGGTATGCATTCTAAGCCTACTCCTTTCAATTCTTGGAATCATTATAATAATCAATTGGGCCCTTAGGATGCTCTCATAGTCCTCGCTCCCAACAATACCTATATTCAAACATTGAATAGATTCACATGTTTAGTTTAGTCCCATCGATTTTTACCTCTTAAACAAGAGATTAAAACATCGTAACCAAATCATATACACATGCATATTCATAAACAAGAATTGCAAAATAATCCAATACTTATTTGTATTGTGCGTTTCCTCTTTGGTCCACAGGATCCTGCTTCACTTTGCAAGCCTTGGGATTGCCTATGGATTTGGATGTTAGGCCAGCATGCAGGCTGCTTCACAACATCCTTTTATATATATATATATCAGGCATAGTCAAGCCAACCTACAATTGGGTTTATCAGACCGTCCAACCAAGCCAATACACAATTGGGTTTATCAAGCCATGGGCAATTAAGCCAATACGCTACTGGGTTTATCAGGCTACTCAGCCA
The DNA here is from genome assembly GCA_001517045.1 of Pseudotsuga menziesii. Taxonomy (NCBI): domain Eukaryota; kingdom Viridiplantae; phylum Streptophyta; class Pinopsida; order Pinales; family Pinaceae; genus Pseudotsuga; species Pseudotsuga menziesii. The sequence goes on from LPNX010923660.1 coordinate 941,559, forward strand.
AGCTAGCTATTAGTTGGGTTTATCAGACTGCAGGTAGTCAAGCCAACATTGTAACATTTCCCCAATTTCCATAACATCAAATAATTACACAGTCAAGCCAACCTTTAGTTGGGTTTATCAGACCGTCCAGCCAAGCCAATACACAATTGGGTTTATCAAGCCGTGGGCAATTAAGCCAATACACTACTGGGCTTATTAGGCTACTCATCCAAGCCAGCTATTAGTTGGGTTTATCAGACTGCAGGTAGTCAAGCCAACACTATAACATTTCCCAAATTTCCATAACATCAAATAATTACACAGTCAAGCCAACCTTCAGTTGGGTTTTTCGGACCATCAACAAATCACCTGCACTTATATCAACAATCAATCATCAGCCAAGCCAACATCGTTGGGTTTATCAGACCATCAACAATAACACATGCACTTATATCAACAATCAATCATCAGCCAAGCCAACACTGTTGGGTTTATCAGGCCATCAACAATAACACATGCACTTATATCAACAATCAATCATCAACCAAGACAACACCGTTGGGTTTATCAGGCCATCAACAATAACGACCATTTCCAGGTTTTATTTCTAGTAGTGAGTTCTAATTCTACTATCCCATATCACACAAGAGGCCACTCCCTTATCTGAGTTGACAGTCCCTCAGGAATGCCTCCTTCTCTGTGCTCTTTAGTAGAAGGTAGGATGAGCTTAAGACATTGTCCATTCAGTGTACAATATCAGACTACATCTGTTTATCCTGACAACACAAACAATATAAGCATATTCGTTAGCGTTATTGCTCTAAAAACTGTAATCATGTTTCATATCATTCTCTATCAAGTATTGAGACACCAAGAGTGTGTCCACTCCCTAGGGTGTAATCAATATTGAAAACTCTCCCATGATCCAACATCAGAAGAGTGTGCACCCTTTTTCGGTGTGTGCCATGTAGGCCCTATTCATACTCAAGCAATCTGCCATAATGGAAATAAAATCAAAACATGCTCTGCATATTGAATTTAACAATTGAAAATTTGTACCTTAAAGAGGTGGACTCACAGGTTTTTGCCAACATATTCCATAATTGTTTTGATTTGAAGGCCTTTCCCAACTATCATTTTAATGACCCCCATTCTCCTCTTCACCACCTTCCTCCTTTTCTGATTCGTTGATATATTGTTTCTTTCTATCTGCAATTTCGGAGAGCTGATTGAATCTTCTAGGTTTTGACATTCAAGTGCAATAGTTGAGAAATATCCTTCACCATTTCCAAACCCATTTCCTTTTTCTCCAACTTGCTCCAATGCTACCTCTATAAGTTTCAAGAGAACCACCAAGAAGGTCCAAGCAGAAGTGGGTGGCCTGTGGATTGATGGAGCTTCTAATGTTTTATTAAAACCTTTACTAGACTCGTGTGAATCCCCAATTACTCCTATCGAGTCTGTTACAACCTAAGTTGTACTTAGTGGCTTTTTACCAAGTGAGCCTGGAGAACCGGACAAACATGACTTGTTCAGACTTTGGAAGACCTTCGGAAGTGCTTCTGGGAAGTGCTTGTTGTACTATATCACATGTTCATACCCCATAGGGGAGTTGTAAAAAAATGTTCTAGCATGATAGTGTCTATAAAAGACTCGGTCTCTTAGACTTTATTTGCCAATCCGATCAACCCAGGGTGTTTTTTCCCTTGGTTATTATTGGTTGTTGAACAAACGACTGATAATTTCTGAGTTTTTCACTCAATACCTTCAAAGTTGGGGTGGTCGGCTTGACATTTAGGCCTATTGAGGTTATTAGAGTCTATGTGTCAATGTATAAACATTCTAGGCATTATTGTCGAGTCATATGAACATGTCTAAGTCCCCCTAGGTTTTTAATTTTTTTTTAATTTTTTTAATTTTTTAATTTTTTAATTTTTAAAGTTTTTTTAATTTTAATTTTTCCACAAAACTTAGGCTATTTTTTAATAGTCTAATTGGAAAAATTGGTTTTGTAATAAAAGTGGGCTCAGAAATCAGTTTCAGTCATGGGGGTGCTCATTTTCAAGCTTAGTGCACCATGTAAAGCCATAGACCCACTTTTTCTAAGTTTTGAGTGATTTGTCCATCAATCAGGTCAAAAATCCCTAAAAATAAAATATTGATTATTTAATTGATGAATTAATTAAATAATGGAGAAAACCTCAAATCCTAAATCATTGTGATTTGCTCCGATTTGACTGAAATCAGTCTCATTGGCTTAGGATTGACTGGATCTGACAATTCCTTGACTGAAGGAGGTGATCTAGGCTGATCTGGGGGTGCACCACAGCATGCAATCTTGGGAATTTTTCCCTCCCTCTCTCCTCCACACATGTGGGATCATCTAGATGAGTTTTGGTGGATGCTTCAGTCAACAGGTTGAGGTGTCAGTCAGATTAGCTCTTCGATTGACAGTTGCACTCAGTGAGACTCAGATCAGACTCAGATAGACTCAGATCAGGTCCAGATTCACTCCACATGCAGCTGCAGTCTCTCTCTCTCCTTCGGATTTGCGCCCCCCTCGGCTAGATCTCCTATTTTTTGCTATAAATAAAGCACAGATTACCTCTTCCAAGCTAGTTAGAACTGGGATTGAGGTGCTGTTGCTATTGTACTGTTGTTATTTTTAATTTGAAATAAAGAGAATCTTTGGAGGCAAGAGGGTGTCATGTTATTGTGTGTGTGGATGAGCATTGCCATGTTTTACTGAGGTAACATGTATCTATGTTCATAATTTGCTGATTGTTTGTGGATTCATTGCAAAAGATTGATAACAAGTTTATTATGATCTTGATAGGAAAGGAGTTTGTTAATAAGTTTATTAGCCATCTCTTTCCTTTTGATGCATGTTTAGAGACCTAGATTCAACATGTTTTATAAGTTTATATGCATGCTATTCTGAAATCTATGTTTATGTATTAACCGGATGTCACAAGCATTTTGGCAAGTATTTGGATTTAGTTGTAGGTTCCTAGCTTGGAGAGGGTGCTGATATAGTTTGCTTCCTCACTTTCTCCAAAAATTTCTCAAATGCATAGTCCCTCGACATTCCACCGGAAAGCTCCACGGTTGATCTTCAAGGCTTCCATCACTCTTTCTCTCTCTTCCTCCTTATAAAAATCCAAATCTTACCTGGTTACTTTGGTTACAAGCTTTGTTATCATTTAGATCTATCATATTAAATTAAAAATTACATAGATCCAATATTTCAAAGCTCATAATCTAGATCTCATTTCTAAAAGGTTTCATTAAGCATTCTAGATCTAGCTTAGGGAAATCATCCATTTTGCATGGCAATTTAAAGAAAATCCATAGGCTGCATGCATTAGATTTCTGTTTCTATTTTAAAAAGATTAAATCCAGAAATCAGTGCATATATCATTGGATTCCCAAACAGAAAGCCAAGATCCCAAGGAAATCTTGCTTTCCTTGGTTCCTTTTTCACCGTTTTAGCTAGTTTTAACTTATTTTTGTTTGGTTTAAAGTAGGCTGACCCAAAGGTACTTTCAAAATGATTTTGGGCATATTCCATTCTAACATGCTCGCTGTATTTTAGCAGACATAAAATAAAGAAAATAAGCTGTTGTTCGAAAGTGGCTTTGGGATAGTTCAAATCCCCCCAGGGGGCTCCCCTTTGACTGTAAATTTTAAATTTTGGGAAGGTTGTAAGATCTTGGTTTCATCCTATATAAGAACCAAGAGGATTTAGATAGTTTTACTGATATTGTAACAGAAAATAATAAATTTTTTCTCTGAATAGGCTCTTTCGAGCCCATTCCCCATCCCCCCTGGGGAGATTTGCGTCTTTTTTGTCGTTTTTCGCATTGTCTTACTTATTTTCACTTTAGATTAGTTTCATTCATGCAGAATAAAATGATTCAATTACTTTATCATATATTCTATATTACGTTATCAAAGTAACTTGAATACTTACCCCACGACTTCCCGATTGATCCGCAAGGGGAAAGAGATGCGTGGTAGGAATAATTAGAATAACCAGTGGTTTGCTTCTTTTATTTTGCTGCTTATATTTGATTTTTGTAAGTAATTGTTCTAAAATCAACCCCCTCTTTGATTCCCCGATTGAGGTCCACTTGGACCAAAAGAGGTTCCTGGAGGGTTTTTCTTTCTAAGAAAACACATCTTTTAAAACTCACTAAAATTGACAAGAATCCGGTGTGTATGCTTTGCACTTGGTTGTGGTTCATCTGATCAGTCAAGCTGCATCAAAAGAAATGTGAGTGACTAGTTTATTTAGTCTTCACCTTCCCCAATTAACCACCACCAGGCGAAAATCCAACGCCTCGATCAAACCGTAAGCGGTGGCAAAATACCGAAAGGAAGCGAGAACTCCTGAAAAGTGACCTTGAGGCACTGATCTCTGTTACACCTTCGAGTGCATTATGAACAACAGTCTCAGAGACTTGATTCATCCCACATATTCCTTGCGGGTAGCCATGAAGGTTTAGTTTTGGACATACTCCAAGTACCCTCGAGTATATCTGGAGTCCCCCCCTCGCCTAATTTTAATCAACTCATATTTCACATTAATTTAAAACATACCAAGAGGCAATCGCAAAACATTCACTCCAAGCACATGAAAGTACTTTGATTATTTTATGACTCCATTTACAAGGCACTAGTTTTGTGTTTAAATCTTTTGATATATATTGTGTCTTAGCATTGTGCTTTCTTGTGCTCATTTTGTTATCTTGTCATCTATGGTTATTAATGTTTAATTTCAAACTCCTAAACAACTTATTTAGTATAACATCATCATACTAAAGTAATTTTCCTTAGTAACTTAATAGGGTCTACCCCCTTTGGCTTCGTTAGGAGTTGAGCCTAAATGGAGGAGTCACTGAACAAGGTGACAGCCTTGACTCAAGACTTGCCCCCAAGAACACACCTAGTGGCTTGAAGATTTATGCCACATCCCCCACCCAGGTGTGTGAAAGGCGGCAACACTTTTTTGCACCGTTGCTGGGGATAAATCTTTTTATTCCCAAGTACGACTTAGATTAACTTTTTTCTGAACAACTAAAAAGATAATAAAAAAAATTATTGATCTTGTCTTTAAAAAACATAAAAATTAAAACTCGATCCATTTGGCAAATCCACTGTCTAACATCCCTCCAAGAATTTCTACCCAAAGAAACCGCCATCAATTATTCAATCCTCCCCCTGATCCCGAAATGTTTATTAGGGAAAGATTGAATAAGCAAACTTCTCGTAGAAACCTTGAAGATTTAGGAGACCAATCCCTTTCATATATCCATCACTTATCTGTAGAGAGTCATGTTCACCAATCTCAAGAAATGATGGAATTATTCAAACCCCTTGACTTTTCTCAGATAGCAGGTGCTCCCCATGCCATTCCAAAAGATGCTATCAAGAAGCTCCCCATATTTCATGGCAATAATGCCATCACTACCAAGTCTCACCTTTGAAAGTTTGAAAATCACCTAGTCAGTTATTGCAATGATGTTGCCCATGACCATGACAATGTCAAAATGAAGCTCTTTGCTTTATCCTTAGAAGATGATGCTAAAGAGTGGTACCTCGACCTAGATGATGATTCATATAAAACTCTTAGCGAATTCCAAGATGGTTTTAGGAAGAAGTGGGGAAAAAAGACAGAACCAAGACATCTGCTTGCTGCCCTTTATAGCATAAAGAATATGGAGAATGAAACCATGGATGAATTTAACACTAAATTCAAGTGTGTGGTGGCAGACCTACCTAAAGACATCAATCCAAAATATGCCTCTATCCTTATATCTTACATCAAAGCTTTCACTGGTGATTTGAGGTACCAATTAAGAGACAAAGAGCCAGCCAATCTAAAAACTACTCAAGAATTGGCCGAGAAAATAGAGAAGAATATGCAGTCTTCAGACAAGTCCAACATCCCAGGTTACACTAGGGGAAACACTTCCTACAGCAAAGAGAAGGGTAAATCCCCTGAATCAAAAGAAAATGGAACTTCTAAGGATCCCATGGAAAAGATGATGGACATGATAAAAAACTTGGTTACTAGTCAAAACCAAATTATGGAAAATCATTCTGCACAAATGAATCATATGCAAAATAGAATAATCACAATTGAAAGAAATAATGGACATAGGAAATTTCAGCCTAAACAGAATCAAATGTATCAAAAGAAAGCTCATCAGCAAGAACCTAGGATTCCAAACCAGTTAGACTCAACTAACATGGTAGAATAAGTAATTCCATGGTGTAGACCCTATGAACAATTCCACCAAGAAAGCACTTGTTATGTTGCAAATCAAATCATGGAACATGGACTTCCCGAGGTCAGTAGTTAGGAAACAAATTCAAGCGAGCCTGATCATGTATACATGGTAGGCCATGCCTACCCTTTGTCAGCAGCTAAACAATACAAACCTAAGGATGAAACCATTGCAGAATATTATAGTGAAACTTATGATGAAAATCGTAATGTGCATGTTGGGACTCCTACGTGTTCTCCATATAATGATGACGGGCTGGAAGGTTTACTGCCTTGTGACCTTTTCTCTGAAGAAGATGAGTATGAAAATGAGGACAAGTATAACTTGGAGCATGATACAAGTGATGAAGACTCCCTTATCTCCGACAAATATGTTGATGAGGAGTCCTGGACATTCATGGAAAATCCAGTCTATGACATGAATAAAGAGGAAAATAATGAACCAGAAACTTTTGATGGCTTTGTTGATTCTCTTGTCTATGGCATATATAAAGGAGAGAGCATGGACCTTGTGGCCTTGGGAAACTTTGATATGGAAGGGAGCATGCAGTTTATCCATATGATCAGTCTGAGCCATTTATCAGTATTAGTAATGAATACAAAGAGAACTTGATATCAGCAATGGGGAATCCATCACATCTGACATATATGGTGGTGATGACTATTGGTATTTTGGTGGATATCTTATTAAGAATCCTATCTATGCTATATCTAGCAAGGGGAGTGTCTATTTAGAAATTTGTGGAATTCCAATCTACTATACTTCCATAGAGGGAAGCATGGATCTGGAGACCTGGGAAAATCCTAGTATGGAAGAGGAGCATTCAAAACTCTTATATGATCATGCAAAGTCATATCATTCAGAGCCGTACAAAGGTATCAATAATGAAGACATTAAGAAGCAGTGTTGTGAAAATACAGATGTGATGTAGTTAGTGGAATATCAGTCTCAACTATCATCTTCACATATGGAGTTTCCTTATGATTTGGAGCCACTTGGGGCTTATGCAATGAGTTATCATCCGATAAGCCTTGATGATTAGTATGATGGTGTAGTCAATCTGCCTCATCACTCTGATTTGTATATCAAGCCTATCCAGTCATGGATAGAAGCATCTTGCGCAAGCACCTACCAGTTTGGGAAGAAGTTTGACGAAATTATTCATGCCTATAATTTCCCATCCATCCCGTCCATTCCGGATCATCACGCATGTTTTCATTTTCTGAATAAAGTATCCTTACTTTGGCTGGTAACCAAAGACAAGGAAATTTTTTTTTATGTTAATAAAATGCTTAGGTGGTTACATTGGATTTCTGATTACACTTAACCTTTTTTTTATCATGCTTAGAGTAGGAAAATAAGCTCCTTGAAAGAGAGTATTTACTTTCTGCGTTTCTTTTTTGTACTTTAGCTATAGCAAAATTTTTCTTTCATTAGTTAGCTAAATTTATTTTGTTTGAATAAATCAGCTTAATGGTTCATTTGGATTTTATATAAAGCTCGTGCTACTGAGATTTTCTTGTCAAGTTGAGATGTTTTTACATTGTGTATAAACCAGAGATTCTGGTGTTCTCGTATCCTCTCCTTGCCCTATGACCAAATCGAGCACACGTCCCGCAATTGGAGCCAGATGCTACCACCTAAGTTGTACTTAGTGGTTTTTTATCAAGTGAGCCTGGTGAACCGGACAAAGATGACTTGTTCGAACTTCAAAAGACCTTTGGAAGTGCTTCTAGGAAGTGCTTGCTGTACTATATCACATGTTCATACCCCATAGGGGAGTTGTAATAAAATTTTCTAGCATGATAGTGTCTATAAAAGACTCGGTCTCTTAGACTTTATTTTCCAATCCAATCATCCCAGGGTGTTTTTCCCATGGTTATTATTGGTTGTTGAACAAACGACTGATAATTTCTGAGTTTTTAACTCAATACCTCCAAAGTTCAGGTGGTCGGCTTGGCATTTAGGCCTATTGAGGTTATTAGAGTCTATGTGTCAATGCATAAACATGCTAGGAATTATTGTCGAGTCATATGAACATATCTAAGTCCCCCTAGGTTTTTAATTTTTTTTAATTTTTTAATTTTTAATTTTTTTTTAATTTTAATTTTTCCACAAAACTTAGGCTATTTTTTAATAGTCTAATTGGAAAAATAGGTTTTGTAATAAAAGTGGGATCGGAAATCAGTTTCAGTCATGGGGGTGCTCATTTTCAAGCTTAGATCATTATGTAAACCCATAGACCCACTTTTTCTGAGTTTTGAGTGATTTGTCCATCACTTAGGTCAACAATCCCTAAAAATCAAATATTGATTATTTAATTGGTGAATTAATTAAATAATGGAGAAAACCCCAAATCCTAAATCATTGGGATTTGCTCTGATTTAACTGAAATCAGTCTCATCGGCTTGGGATTGAATGGATATGACAATTCCTTAACTGAAGGAGGTGATCTGGGATGATCTGGGAGTGCACCACAGCATGCAGTCTTGGGAATTTCACCCTCCCTCTCTCCTCCACATGTGTGGGCTCATCTGGATGAGTTTTGGTGGATGCTTCAGTCAACAGGTTGAGGTGTCAATCAGATCAGCTCTCTGATTAATAGTTTCACTCAGTGAGACTCATATTAGACTCAGATAGACTCATATCAGGCCCAGATTCATTCCACATGCAGCTGTAGTCTCTCTCTCCTTGGGATTTGCGCCCCCCTCGGCTAGATCTCCTGTTTTTGCTATAAATAAAGCACAGATTACCTCTTCCAAGCTAGTTAGAACTGGGATTGAGGTGTTGTTTCTATTGTACTGTTGCTATTGTTCATTTGAAATAAACACAAGCTTTGGAGGCAAGACGGTGTGATATTATTGTGTGTGTGGATGAGCATTGCCATGTTTTACTGAGGTAACTTGTATCTATGTTCATAATTTGTTGATTATTTTTGGATTCATTGCAAAAGATTGATAATAAGTTTATTATGATATTGATAGGAAAGGAGTTTGTCAATAATTTTATTGTCCATCTCTTTCCTTTTGATGCATGTTTAGATATCTAGATTCAACATGTTTTATAAGTTTATATGCATGCTATTCTGAAATCTCTGTTTATGTATTAACTGGATCTCACAAGAATTTTGGAAAGTATTTGGATTCAATTGTAGGTTCCTAGCTTGGAGAGGGTGCTGATCTAGTTTGCTTCCTCACTTTCTCCAAAAATTTCTCAAAGGCATAGTCCCTCGACATTCCACCAAAAAGCTCCACGGTTGATCTCCAAGGCTTCTAGCACTCTTTCTCTCTCTTCCTCCTTATAAAAATCCAAATCTTACCTGGTTACTTTGGTTACAAGATTTGTTATCATTTATATCTGTCATATTGAAGTAAAACTTACATAGATATATTATTTCAAAGCTCATAATCTAGATCTCGTTTCTAAAAGGTTTCATTAAGCATTCTAGATCTAGTTCAGGGAAATCTTTCATTTTGCATGGCAATTTAAAGAAAATCCATAGGTTACATGCATTAGATTCTGTTTCTGTTTTAAAAAGATTAAATCCATCAATCAGTGCATATCTCATTGGCTTCCCAAACAGAAATCCAAGATCCTAAGGAAAGCTTGCTTTCCTTGGTTCCTTTTTCACCATTTTAGCTAGTTTTAACTTAGTTTTGTTTGGTTTAAAGTAGGCTGACCCAAAGGTACTTTAAAATTGATTTTTGGAATATTTCATTCTAACATGCTCACTATATTTTAGCAGGCATAACATAAATAAATTAAGTTGTTGTTCGGAAGTGGCTTTGGGATCGTTCAAATCCCCCCAGGGGGCTTCCCTTTGACTGTAAATTTTAAAATTTGGAAAGGTTGTAAGATATTGGTTTCATCCTATATAAAAAACAAGAGGGTTCAGATAGTTTTACTAATATTGTAACAGCAAATAACAATTTTTTTCTCCTAATAGGCTCTTTCGAGCCCATTCCCCATCCCCCCTGGCGGGATTCGCGCATATTTGTCGTTTTTTGCATTGTCTTACTTATTTTCACTTGAAATTAGTTTCATTCATGCAGAATAACATGATTTTATTACTTTATCATATATTCTATATTACGTTATCAAAGTAACTTGAATACTTACCCCACGACTTCTCGATTTACCCGCAAGGGGAACAAGATGTGTGGTAGGAATAATTAGAATAACCGGTGGTTTGCTTCTTTTCTTTTGATGCTTATATTTAATCTCTATAAGTGATTGTTCTAAAATCAACCCCCTCCTTGATTCCCCGATTGAGGTCCACTTGGATCGAAAGAGGTTCCTGAAGGGTTTTTCTTTCTAAGAAAACACATCTTTTAAAACTCACTAAAATTGACAAGAATTCGGTGTGTATGCTCTGCACTTGGCTGTGGTTTGTCCAATCAGTCAAGATGCATCAAAAGCAATGTGAATGACTAGTTTAATTAGTCTTCACCTTCCCCAATTAACCACCATCAGGCGAAAATCTAATGCCTCGATCAAACCGTAAACGGTGGCAAAATACCCAAAGGAAGCAAGAACTCCTGAAAAGTGACCTTGAGGCACGAATCTCTGTTACACCTTTGGGTGAATTATGAAAAACAGTCTCAGAGACTCCATTCATCCCACATATTCCTTGCGGGTATCCGTGAAGGTTTAGTTTTGGACATACTCCAAGTACCCTCGAGTATATCTGGAGTCCCCCCATCGCCTAATTTTAATCAACTCATATTTCACATTAATTTAAAATGTACCAAGAGGCAATCGCAAAACATTCACTCCAGGCACATGCAAGTACTTTGATTATTTTATGACTCCATTTACAAGGCAGTGGTTCTGTGTTTAAATCTTTTGATATATTTTGTGTCTCAACATTGTTCTTTCTTGTGCTCATTTTGTTATCTTGTCATCTATGGTTATTAATGTTTAATTTCAAACTCCTAAACAACTCATTCAGTATAACATCATCATACTAAATTAATTTTCCTTAGTAACTTAATAGGGTCTACCCCCCTTGGCTTGCTTAATAGGGTGTTTGAATGGATGATTGATGTGGTGAATGTTTATGTGAATGGTTGTTATTTGTTTTCTGTATAATGCTAAATGTTTCTTAAATGTATGATGTTATCATGTAATCGGTAGATGAATGTTGGAAAGGCGTCATTGAAATATACATGTATGTATTGACCTGTGCGCTTATATCTTAAGTCACGACTTAATTCGTAGGTCTCTTGGTATGAGTCAGCTGCATCGCATAGGTTGCACCAGCTACGAGGTGGAAAGAAAGGACAAGTTGTGCACGATGACATATATTTGTGCTCGGTCGCGCATGATTGACTCCTTTGTCAAGCCATCCTGTTGCCTTCGTGGAGCTCCTTGGCTGCGAGCCAAGGGACTATAATCTCTCAACAATTGCGAAAAACTGGTTCTTGTGGTTACCCATCGAAGAGATATCTCGGGTGAGACTGCACCTGATTCACAGGTGTTTCCGATGGGGCTTGCTCTTTCAGGACGTATCTCAAGTGTTTGTTGGGTTGACGGGATACGCAAAACTTGGGTCATGCGAGTTAGGAAAAGTGGCCAACACTTCCCATGATATTCCATGACCAGATTGTTCGCATCATTCAATCCATACCTTCATCTAGTCAAGATTGTTTGCAATGTATAAATGAATTGCATCCCACTCTTGACCAACTGCTTAATGACAATAAAAATTAAAATTCAAGATTGATGTAAATTATCTTAACAAAGTATACGCTCTTAATTGATGCAATAGATTCAATATGCAAACAGAATATGTATGGTATATATACATAAAAGTCAATAGTCAAATGTATTATATTAATTAACATCCACTAGTTAATAATTTCCTTTTACCTTCCTCGATCTACCTTTCCCCTTTAGGTACTCCCCTTCAAAATTGTTATTGGATTCTGGATCACAAATGCGACGTAAATTAAGCTTTGATGTTAAATTAGGAATATATTCACTAACATACAACACGTTTTGGTATACCATATATCCATCCATCTTATAACCCTCAACACGTTCTCGTTGTCTAACCAAACCCTTCATAAATTTCAAGTGCCTCTCAACCATCCACATGGACCTTGAGTGCACATGTCCACACAATTCAATCTCCTCAACTTGGTGTATGAGGTAGTGTTCCTATTGGATTGAAAAATTCTGAAGGTAGATGCTTCTACATTTCACACATGAGACTAGGAATTTCTCTCCTCCAATACTTTATATCTTCTTTATGGATTTTTTTATATGACAACTATCTACAAGTGACGCAAACCAATAATGATATTTAACAAAAAAAAACAGTAAATTACATAACCTGAATTAGTGCACAAAAAACAAATATAAATTATATGATGAATTAAAGAAACACTAAGCACATGCAAATAGTCGCTAGCTACCTCATGTATTTTCCAAGATTATATATAACTTGTTTGGCATTATTTTCGAAGTTGTCCGGGAGAGAGAGAGGTAGAACATACTGTAACAATATACAAACCATGTCATTTTTAAACAAAGAGTAGACAAACAAAACAACAACAATATGCACTGGAATTAAAAAAATAATAATTATATGGATATAACCATAATAATTACCTTCATGAAGATGTATCAATCATGCGTTTTCACCCCCACAAAATCACCTTTCTTTCTTATGATATAATTCATGTTTGCAAAAAATCCAGTGGGAAATTTAATTTTCTGCATGACTTCTTTAACAACATTACTTTGTTGCTCCATTAACATCCATGGAATTGAATTTATATTAATTTGGTCTCTGTTTCTATGAAATTGAATGACGACTTTCATTGCATGGTTTCCTTCTTGAATGTCTTTGCAAAAATTCACAATTTTTCCTTGTCGCTCCTTAGCTCCAATAGTCGCCATAATGCTCCAATCACATTCTTTCCAATATGCATTGTATCAAATAGATGAGCAATTTGTAGGTGCTCATAGTAGGGAAACCTACTGAATTGTTTAGGATAACTTTTCATTCCTTGTGGAAGCCCATTAATTCCTTCATGATCACGATGGACATCATGAATTTTAGTCCATAAAGAAATTATAGAAATCAATTTTGCCACTACAGTAAACAACACATAAAAATTCATATACGTCGATGATCCATACCTACCAGCTTGACGATTTCTATTATATTGCAACTTCCAAAGGTGAGGTGTCATTCTCTGTGGTTTTAATGCAGTGTCTTGCTTCCCATTGAAAATATTTTTTTTCTTCAGTTGTTCTATACCTGTGATTCTTAGACAAGAAGTGCCTATACTCATCAAACACCTCTTTTCTTAAGCTTTTTGAGCGACGAGATTTGATCTTCGAACCACAAACTGGACATGTAAATTTTCCCCTTGTCTGAAGACCTACATATAGATATGAGATATCTATGTCAATTATAATTATATATAAACTATATTAACTAGTTCATAAATTTAAATGCAATTAAAGTGGAACTTAAAAATACAAACCACAAAATGGGTTAACCCTGGGGCATCATGTATTGTCCATACAAGCATTAGATGGAATTGAAATTTCCTTTGTCGTATTGGTCTAGATACATCATACATACTAATTCCATTCCATAACTTCAGTAGCTCGTCTATAAGAGGTTCGATATATACATTCATGTCTTCAACTTGGAACTTACCTGATTGACTTGAAGTACATATAAAATATATAATTATGAGAACCATTAAGTTATATAAACCATGCACAAGAGTAAAATAATATATATATATATATATATATATATATATATATATATATGACATTAGGAAACAAAATATGACAAATGAGATGCCACAACTACATTAAAAATAAAACAGTTGTAGACACAATATACCTGGAATAATCTTTATGTGGTCCCTCTTTATTGACAACCATGGAGGAATTTTATTGTTGATAACAAAAAATGGCCACACCATGTAAGTGGATCTCATCTGTGCAAATGGATTAACACCATCTGCTGCCAAAGAAATCCTAATATTATGGGGTTCTTCTTTAAAGTTAGGCCACTTTTCCTCCATATCTCTAAATGCAGAGCCATCTGTAGGAATTCGAATAACATCATCTTGAATTATGTTCCTTGCATGGTAATCCATATATTGCATTACGTTTTTTCACCTGAACAGTCGTTGCAAATGTGGAATGATGGGACTATAGTGAAGAACCTTGTGAGGCACATTTTTTGTTACTTGATCTGTTCGATATCTACTTATATGACATTTCGAACATTCTGTTTCAAATTCATGCTGATTATAATATATAATATGGTAATCAGGGCATGCATGAATTGCTTCATAATTCTTTCCAATCTCTTTCATAATGGAATATAAATCTCAATATGTGCAAGGTAAAATATTTGATGGTGGTACAACTCTCAAGCTACATCAAATAAAAATAAAAATAGAGTTAATATAATACATAAATAATATGAACGAAACACATTTCATCCGTATTAATTTGAATTATGAATTAATAATACAATTATTAGAGGAACAAATATAACCTTTATCACGATCATATATATGTGATGGATTAGTTTACATACCTTAACATCCATGTGATTAATATGTTTGAAAGACCATTCATAACCCTCAAGTTCATTATCAACAATATATCAGAGAAAAGATTTGTTTTGGAACCTTCATAAAGGGGTTCGTATGCCTTCTCAAGAAGAGGTATATCATGAACATCATCAAAGTCATCAATATTTTCATGATCATCGTCATCATCATCATCCATTCTAACATTAAATGAATCATGGATCGATGTATTTGTACCATCATCTTCAACTACGTTATCAATATGATCATCTTCTTCAATAGGATCATTAACTTGTTCTCCATTAAGCATAGCTTCATGTTCCTCCAATACCTGTTCTGAAATAACTTCCTCTGGGCGATATGTCGTAGGATGTCTTTCCTTTATAATTACATGAATACATCAATAGATATAATTTAATATAGGAAATATTAAAATAATACATACATTTACCGAAACAAAAAATATAAAAAACTTTATAATGCTAAACTTACAAATGGACGATATTCATCCCCCCCCTCAGAGTGTCCATGTTCCCTACAATGTTTTGTGGCAGTTGTGATCAACATTTTTCTCCTCTTAAAGCCCCTGCATTGACTACATAGACAATAACATTTCCAATCACCCCTTAGTTTTGCTGCATCCCACAGTCTAGCAAGAAATTGTCAATTTTGTTCGTTTGGATCAGGAATATTTCTATTTGACATTTTGGTACAAAAAACGTGAATAAATACTATCGAAAATATTAAAAAATCTAGGTCCACACATCACTATTTCTGCAAACGATGGTTTGTCGAAGAATAAAATAATTTCTGCAAACTGTATATCAAAGAATAAAATGATGTCTGCAAACATTCTGTCGAGAAATAAACTAATTCCACAAAATTTTCGTCAAAGAATAAAACAATTCCTCAAATCGTCCGTTGAGGGATACAATAATTTCCATAAACCGTCCATCGCTTCTATAACAAACATGTCGGATTGTTTCTGTAATTTATATATTTTCAAATTCAACCATCGTCTAATATCCGACGATATTAACCTATTTATTGTTGCAAAAAAGTAATTCAAACGCGTCGTAAATCTGACCACTAAGTGTCACAAATCCAACGACTGTATCGTCGAAACATCGACGAAACTTGTGTCGAAAATCCGACGACACTTGTGTCAGAAATTCAACACCTAATTCTATCATTAAAATTAAAATTAAGCAGAATTCATAATTTCAAATTCAAATATGACAAAACAATCATTTTCGTCGGATGTCGTCGGATTTTGGGTTCAAATCTTGTTGTGGATGGAATCTGACGAGTAAATCATTGTATGCAGAGGACATGAGTAGTGTTGAGAATAAGGTTTGGATAATATGGGGAGGATGAGTCGAAATGTTCCAAGTGGATAGCGATCAGACTAATGAAGAGGGTGATCGCTAAGGAGTGGAAGAAGATTCCAATCAAGTAAGAGGAGAGGAACTACAACAAAAAGAGAGTTGCAGTAAAACCAGAAGAAGGAACTGCGATTTGGTTCCATAACTTGACGAAGAGTCTTGCAATAAGGATGAAGAATATCGACTTGTTTCTGAATATGGGGAAGAGGTGCAAGATATATACCAGACCCAAGGCTACGACATACCCACGACCTTGCGTACATATTCGATATCATAGGCAAGACCTATAAGTATTTCAAAGTGCTTTTTGTTGAATCAGAGTAATAACAAAAATCAAGGCGGTGGTAAAAAGGTTCCTACTAATGGTCCATCTAATTCGGGCTCATCGGTACCCCATGTTCATAATATGATTTGGGATGATATGAATTTACCTATATTTAATGGAAATGGGTTGGAGGACCCTGAGAAACACTAGTTTCTATGTGAAGTTGTATGTACTATGCAACAGGTCCATGATGATGTAGTAAAAAGGGCTCATATGATTACGAACTTTAGGGTTCGTGCTCTATATTGGTATATGGATTTTTTTGTGGTTCCTGTGGGGGTCCCTCAGAAGTCCTTAGATCATATTCAAACTAGGTTGATAGATGAATTTAATAAGCGTAAGTATGAGTTGCAGTGTATAACAAATTTGAAGGAAATCAAGCAATTATGTCTTCCTATGGACATGTATTTTCCGCAATCATTTTTTCACTTGAAAAATAAGCAAAAGAGAGTCTCCTAATATGATGACTTTGTGAATTCCAATAGAGACGATGTGCTCTACTCCCATAAATATGGCATATCTTTATTACTAGTTATTGGTGGCTATCCCATGCCCCACACAAAGGAGAAGATTACTTGATTTCCATCAAGATCCAAAAGGATCCCCACACTTGCACCCCATTAAATGGTTTTTTATTGTTAATCAAACATGAAATAAATATTTTATATTATTATTAATTAAATGATAATAATTTATCCTTATTAACTATTTTTCACTATAAACAATAACTTTTTTAATGAGAAAAAGAACGATCATAACCCATTCCAAAATTACTATTATGTATTTCTCTAACTCAATCAAATATTGTGAATATTTTTTTTATTGTAATGTATTTATTTAGATCAAATATGTGCAAGACCACTTCTTAATTCCATTTCCCAACTATATTTGGAAGAATAATTATAATTGCAATAATGTAAAATATGAATTTAAATTATTTGAAATAACTCAATCCGTTATTTAAATGCAATTAAAATTAACACTTCTTAATTTGTTAAATTGAATTAAATGTAAACAATAAAATTACTTGAAATAAATGGTGTATATTATTAAAATTTAATGATAATAATTTAATCAAGTTAACAAATAATTTAATGTAAATAATAATTTATATGTGTTGGTAACAATATGTTAGAGTTAATTATAAATGTATTTTTTTTACTATTCAGGTTAGTTCTCATAATCCAAGAAACACCTTGGATCATTATGAATGTATTTATATGTATATATCTTTAATGAAAAACATCTCAGGTTTATCCATTTTCTTGTGTATTTGTCTTCGATATTGTGTATTCCAAGAGTGGCATCAAAGCCTTAACGTGTCATGGGTATTTTTGTCTCGTTGTATATGCATGTTCACCTGCATCTCAACCTATTATTTCCATCTCTGTTGACTTTTAGACTTACAGACTAGGTACCATTTATTTGTATTATTCTATATTATGTGAGATCTGCCTACTGCCTCCTAACCCAACATTTTCAATCTACCAACGCAATTGCTTCTCCTGCTCATTCTACATGGACCTAAGTGTATTCGTGTATCTATTACCTCTCCAAATTTGGACGCTCACCTCTTGCTAGTCGTAGGTCTACTCTCTAGGTGTTTGAGCTATCTTTATCATTATTTTTCGTTTATAGTGCCTCTTCATTTGATTCTACTGCTTTGGTTCAGAGAGTTGCATACTCATCTATGGCTTTGATAAGTAAAGTGTGCACATAGTTTGAATCCTTTGAAACATTTAACAAGCTTCTGTGTAGTGTCCCAAGTTCTTAAACCCCTTGTAAATAAAAGTGTAAGACTTAAGTGTTTTAGTATTTGATGTTGAGCTTGGAGGCTCCAAATACATTAACAATGTTGTTAATGTTTTAACTTGGTGTTGAGCTTGGAAGCTCTGTAGCATCAAATACATAAACTCAATGTACTTTTGGAAAATGAATGTGTGTGTGTATGTGTGTTATTTTATCTACTTAGTACTCCTAACTGATTTGAAAACAACCACTTAAAGAGGGACCAAACACACTAGGAAGGAATGACACATTTTTAATTAATACATAAAAATCTTAATGCAAAATTATAATAAAGTGAGGATAAATGCTCTTTAATAAATTAAATATTAAAATAAATAGATAAGAATAAACCCTAACTACTTCTTGAAAGAGAAGAGAATATAAAATAATATTAAGAAAGAAAAAAGAGTCAAATTGTTTCCTAAAGAAAAAGAGAGAGCAACTTGAAATAAAAAGGACAAAGTTTTTTTCCTTAAAAATGAACAATTTCAAATAGAGGACATTACAGGGGGTAATGGTCCTTAGTACACTTGAAGGTTCAGTTGTAGACCCTTGAGCGCTCAGTAACCATGAAGAGAACATGGTATTCCAGGTGGGATTGTGGTTTGAAAAGGGTAAATATTACCTGGTTTACATAGAGTTGGTAAAATACCTTGTGGCTACTCTGCAATAGATGAAAAGATAGAGAACAACTCCTTGGTTCATTCCTTTATAGTGTGCTTGGTCTGGATCCAGGGTGATTTACTGAGTTAAGTTGCAAAGTTGCTTAGGAAATCCGAGGTTGGGGGGAGCGTGGTAGTTCTCTAACAATTTGAGAGAAATTAAGCCTGAAAAGTATTTTTCACCTTGATATTTAATTTTTCTATTTTTTCATGGTTTTTATTGAATTATAATATTATTTGTACCAGAAAAAACTTTAACGACTTTTTTGCCGCTGGCTAGCTCGCCCTAGTTCGCTCTGAGTCTACGTGCTTCAGCACCCTAGGGTTTCTAGCTCTCTGGCCGCCCCCATGGCTTCGCCTGGGGGAGGGCTCTCCTCTTCCTCGCCTCTCTCAGCGGAGGAAGCCTTCAGGCGCCTGCTCTCTGCTCTAGGTCTCAAACCTGCTGCCCCTTCCATTCCAAAATTTATCAAGAAGCTGGATGCTGTCCCGGAAATTGATCTCCCTACCGAGCAGCCCATCAAGATCGCCCTAGCCCTTGCTGAACGAGGCCTGGTCGGGCAGTTCATGGGGCTCTGGCCCTCTTCGAAAACCACTGACGATTGGATCCAAAGGAACTGGCGACCTCAGCTCAAGAACAGTGTAACCTGCTATCCTGTTGGAAGAGGATTCTTCATCTTTGAGTTCATTTCCAAAGAAGATCGAGACCTCGTCTTTAGAAATGGCCCGTACTTCATGGGGACCCAAGGATTGTATCTCAACAAATGGACCCCGGACTTCAATGCTGAAGTAGATGTCCCAAAGGAAGTGCCAGTATGGGTTAGGCTCCCAAATCTTCCCGTACACTGCTGGAATACTCAAACCCTCGAAAAAGTGGGGAATGCCCTTGGGAAATACATAGACAAAGCGGAGAACAAAGGACAGTACTCATGCACCAGGATTTGTGTAGAGGTTGACCTAGAAGCTGGGCTACCGGAAGCAGTAAAACTGAAAGTAGGGGACTGGCATCATTACCAAAAACTGGATTACGAGCAGCTCCCGTTCAAATGCCGACATTGTCACGAACACGGCCATTTCCAGAGAAACTGTCCCCAAATCCAAGTCCACGAGGAAGAGGAAGGCTGGCAAAAAGTAAAAAAGGGAAAAACTGGCAACAAACATCATGAAAAAAAGTCAGGAAGTAACATGCAAAATCTGCCATCGAGCTCTTCCTTCCAGGAAGCCATCAAATCAACCCCAATCGTCATTCAGGAAGAAGATCCAGGCAAACCAAGCGAACCTGCAGAAAATCAGTCCAGAGATCCACATAAAGGTAAAGAGGAGGCGTCCCATATTGAAGAACCATTAGAAATGGGGGAAATATCTCTTCCAAGGGGAGTCTTCCCTGCTGATCCAGCTAGTCCTCTCAAAGACTCCAACGTAGATCCTCTTCTGCTAGAAACGGATCGAGATGAAGAATCAGATGAAGGGGACTCCTCATGTAGTCTCCCATCGGCTCCCCTCAAAAATCCAAGAGGTCGAAAGTCAAAAAAGAAGCAGAGGGAAGAAGCCTCCTACTTAGAGATTCTTGAAGGGTCACAAGAAACCCTGAAAGGTATCATGAACACCAGATTGAAGAAAGGATCTGGCCCAGCCTCAAAAGGGGCCACCTCCCCCCCCGTTTTTAATGCGCTACATCTCCTGGAATTGCAGAGGTCTAGGGTCTTCATCAAAAGAAGAAGCAATGAAAGATCTGGTCCGAATTCACAACCCTGAGATCCTTCTTATCCAGGAAACAAAAATGGAGGAAGCTGCAGCCCTCCAAGCTGGGGAAAAATTCTGGAAAAAAGGTACTGGAACGGCTATAAACTCTAGAGGAGCCTCTGGAGGGATAGCAACTTTCTGGGACTCCAATCTCTATACTCTGGAAGCCGAAGTTCATGAGCTCCACTGGATTTTTACCAAACTCCTCCACAAACCGTCGGGACAGTCGGTAAGTCTCTTCAATCTCTATGTTCCTGTTCTGCATTTGGAAAAAAAAGACTGTTGGAAAAACCTAGAATCCTTTCTCAATCATCAGCATCTTGACAATATTATTGTGGCTGGCGATCTGAATGTTACCCTGGCCTCGAGTGAGAAAAAAGGTGGCTCGCTGGTCAGGGATCCCTCGCGGGAATGGGTGGAGGATATCATCCTTGGTTGGGATCTCCTTGACATAAAACCTGCTAGAGGGAAGTTCACTTGGACGAATAAGAGAGCTGGACCGGGTCATGTGGCTGCCCGGCTTGACCGTTTCCTAGTCCATTCCTCCTTTCTCACCCTTGGTCTCTTGGCCTCCTCCAAAATCCTCCCTCACTGCACCTCGGACCATAATCCCATCCTGCTTGAGCTGTCCCTCGCCCCTAACCTCGGTCATATCCCCTTTCGCTTCAGCCCCCTTTGGATCCAACAAGAGGGGTTCCTTCAAGTTGTCTCTGATTCCTGGGCCTCTCCTATTAAAGGGTCCCCTTCCTACCTTTGGGAATCCA